>CAUYQG010115070.1:0-16505 GCA_963574415.1 Tarsius wallacei | reverse complement strand
GAATCGAATAGGTTGGTGATTAGGGGTGAAGCCACGTGACCCCATGGGTCAGTGAGTTGGGGCTGTGTTGCTTGGACCGTATTGCTGTCCAGTGTGTGGGGGTTGTGTGCCTGTTCGTGTGGGGTGTGCTGTGGGTGATGTGGAGGGAATCTGTGGGGTATGGAAATGGGGCCAGGAGGAAACAGGAAGCTCCCAAACAAGCTGGGAAGCCATGAGTGGGCCAGAGAGGGTGACACCTTCAGGCCAGAGGGAGTGAAGGTGGCTGTCACATGCCCCAGCAGGAGGAGTGCCTTAGTGGATTTCCAGAAGCTGGCACTGGGCTGGGTCTCATCCTGACCTCTGTGCACCCCATGGCAGGTTCCCACCAGATGCCTAAGTCAGGAGGTTTGGAGGGTAGACGGGGCTGGATGGCAAGGGTGATGACACTTGATGTTGTTCTGGGTGGTGAGGTGCCTGAGAGGATCTGGGCAGGGACACAGCATCACGGTGTTTGTTAAGAGCTGCGCTGGACGAAGACGGGACTGCAGGTCGAAGGGGGCTAGCTCTGTGCAACAGAGCACCATGACTGTCCGTCCCCAGGGTTTGGGGACCTCGGCAGTCCAGGGGAGAGGTTTGAGCTGCCCATTACTGTCCTTGCCCTCTGTTGAGGACTGGGGAGTGAAAGTTTCCAGCAGAGCCGTAGCCCTCAGGGCAGGAGAAGGGCAGGTGGGGGGTACAGTGCCTGAGGCTGCAGGGCCTCTAGACCACCCTGCTGTGGGAAAAGCTGCTCCTACCCAAAAGACAGTGCCTATGTATGGCGTGGGGTAAGTGGTGTGAGAAGGGCACCTTCCCTCTGTGGAAGAAGGCGCCCCTTATGTGCCCATCCTTCTGTCCTTGGGAGAGTCATAATCACACCTGTCGATTTTGCTTAACACCCCTGGTCATGGTGAGGGGTATTAGCCGAGCAGACAGCAGCTCTGACTGTCCTGGGGAGGCCTCGAAGATAGGCCCCCTCTCAGGGCACCAAGGCCAGGAGACTTGATGCACAGCTAGCGGGAAAGGAGAAGCGGGTATTCCCAAGGCAGACCCCAGGGAGATGGCCTCAGAGGTCTGATCTCTGAAATGGGCCCTAGCTGGTGCTCGCTTCCATGGGTGGTTAAGGGACTTAGATGAGTCAGGTACCCTATCCAGAGAGCTTCTTAGCGGAATGCCTAGGGCAGAGGAAAGCTTACTAAACACTAGCTTTAAAAACATCCCTGTGGCCAGGTGCAGTGGCTTATGTCTGTAATCTCAGTGCTTTGGGAGGCTGAGGTGGGAGGGTCCCTTGAGGCCAGGAGTTTGAGACGAGCCTGGGCATAGCAAGACCCTATCTCTACAAAAAAATATTTTAAAAACATTAGCTGGGCTTGGTAGCACATGCCTGTAGTCCTAGCTATTCAGGAGGCTGAAACAGGAGGACTGCTTCAGTCCAGGAGGTCCAGGCTGCAGTGAGCTCTGATGGAACCACTGCACTCCAGTCTGGGCAACAGAGCGAGACGTTGTTTCTAAAAATAAGTAAATAAGTAGGTAAATAAGTAAAAACATCCTTTACCATCCCTCTGTGGGATACTCTGCTTGTTTGGGTAGGGAGTGGTGGGGCTGATATTGGCCCCCAAGTTTCTCTTGCTTTCGGCCAGTCTTTTCTGCGAGCATTTGCTGATTGACTGCTGAGGGCAGAGCTGAGATCTGGCTAGACTTGGGGCAATGTTGATAGAGCCTTGGACGCTCTAACTCAGCCTGGGGAATGGGTGTAGGAAAGGCTTTTCCAGCGGGGTACCTGAAGGCAGGAGACAACTGGACAGAGGGAGGCAGGGTGCCCTGGGCAGAGGACCCAGCCTGTGCAGAGGGCTGGCGCCCACCAGTGGTCTTGCCCAGGAAGCCAGAGGATACTTCCTGCCTTTTCTGGAGGACAGGCCCTGTTTTCATGTCAGAGGCCACCTCTGCGACCTCCCTCAGGGTTGATCTGGCCACAGGGTGTGGCTTCCATGGTGGAAGCTGGCCAAGATGGATTGCTCCCCCCACATCCTGGGGAAGGGCCACCCGATAGCCCCTGCTGACCCTGGGTCACCCACGATGCCTGTGTCCAGTGGGCCAGGGAGAAAATCATTAATGGGAGGCCGGCTTCTGGGGCAGGGCAGCTGCCCTGGGGGACTTGGGGGAAGGAGATTGGTTTGACCTCTGGTCGATAAGGTCTCCTGTGAGCAGGAGGAGAGTTGGAGGACAGGGAGGGATGCCAGGGGGCTGACCCTTGGAGGAGGGGACAGGACCAGCCACCTCCGGAAGTCATTCCAAGAAGGTCAGAGGCCATGGGTGGGGGTGTCTTCAGGACAAATGCCCGCCAGGTGTGGCCCTTGGGACACCGGAGTTCTTCCTTCCCTGAGCATCAAGATGTGAAAGGGGGTGGCCCCAGGTGTGGGTCAGGCAGTGAGCGGGAATGGGGCTGTGGTCGAGGCTGGGAGACACGAGGACGCACATGTGGAGTCCGAAGGCCAGGCTCTGCCCCACTGGGCCGTGTAGCTTGGAGCACTGGACTTCAGGTTTCTGGGCCTCAGTTTCTCCGTCTGTTAAATGGGGTGATTAGTGTTCCCATGGCCTGGGTTAGTCAGGCCCATCACAAGCAACAGCGTCTTCCCACAGGGCAATCTGGCCCTCAGGGCTTCCCTCGGAGCTCCCCGCAGGGTTCCCTCAGTGCTCACTCTGTGCTGGGCCCTGCTCTGAGCACTTAGGACATTGCTTTATATGCTTAATCTCCAGAGCCACCCAGGAGGTGGGTGCCAGTATCATCACCCTCATTATATAGGTGAGGAAACTGAGGCACAAAGAGTTTAGTAACTTGCCTAGCGTTCATTAGCTAGAGAGTGGCACGCCCTGGGTTTTGAGACCCCAGATCAGCTGCGTGGTGGGCAGGGGAAAAAGTTACAGCCAGCTCTGGTCACTGATTCCTGGATGAGGCTGGCCAGGCCTCCCTCCTTCCCCACAGTGAACCCAGAGTCCGTCCCCTCTCGTTCCTCGCCCATCTTGGGCAAATGCTTGGCGTGGGAGCGAGTGTGGGGACCCTTGGGGGATGGGTCAGGCGGGTCCAGCCTGCAGGAGTGGTGCACAGGGAACACGGCCACTGGAGCCACGAGGCCTGGGGTTAACTCTGCATTGCTTGCTCTGTGACCTGTCAGTTAAACTGTAGAGCCTCAGTTTCCTCATCTGTAATGTGGAGTAATGCTTCCACCCTGAGGACAATTGTGAAGGTTCAATACTGTGGTCTCACTGACGTATCTGAGGGGCCCAGGGCAGGGTTGGGGGACACATGCAGGTCAGTTTAGGGACAGAGATCCTGAGCTGGGTGTGAACTGTTGCAAATGAGCAAAACATGATCCCTGCCCTTGGGAGCTCCCAGCTGGGGTGAGACAGATGCAGGGCAGCCAGGGTCCCAAGAACTTTGCCCCAGGCTGGCGTGGGAATGGGGTCCTGCGGACCTGGCATCCAGCCAGACATTGTGGACATGCTGGGAGCAAGCCTGGAATGCTCTCTGGGTTTCAGAACTGCCTGGCTTTTTACATTCATTTTTATTGAAATTTATTTTTTATTTTTCTAGAGGCAGGGCCTCACCGTGTTGCTGAGGTGGTCTCGAACTCCTGGGCTCACGTGATCCTCCCACCTCGGCCTCCCAGAGTCCTGGGATTACAGGCATGAACCACTGCATCTGACTAAGAACTGCCTGACTTTGTGGTTAAGATGGGATGGGACCTGCGTGTGGTTAGCAGGTGTATGAAGACCTAATGTAATTGGCATGCCAGGACTCCAAGTCTTTTCAGCATTCATTCTTTCATTCTTTCATTCAGCAAATGTTTGAGTTTCTACTGTGTTAGGTGCTGGGGATATAGGGGCAAACAAGAAAGGACAGCTCCAGTTGCTGCAGTGCTGCCAGTCTACTGGGGACAGACAGGCAAAACCCAGAGAATTGGGTGGTGTGTAAGGTTGGTAAGTGCTAGAAAGAAACGCATCGCATGAGTGATGGAGGGAGAGTGTCAGAGGTGAGGCAGTCTCAGAAGAGAGCCCAGGAGGGCCTCTGTGAGGAGGTGATATTTGGGAAGAGACCCCAGTGAACTTGAGGGGCCAGGAGCTGGGAAGGAGCCTCAAGGCAAAGGGAAGAGTGAGTGCAAAGGCCCTGGGGTGGGAGTGTGTTTTGCGTTTGGGACATGCTAAGGCAGCTGGTACAGCTGGTTGGGAGGGAGTGGTGTGGAATGAAGCCACCAGGGGCCACCTGGTAGGGCCTCAAGACCATGGAGAGGACCTTTATCCAAGTGTGATGGGAGGCTGTGAAAAGGGAGGTTACGCGAGGGGGTTGGGTTTGGTGAAGGATAGACTCCCCCAGGGATGACAGTGGAAGCAGGGGGCCAGTGACAAGTGCAACTTGTCTGGAAGAGAGACCATGTTTGGGGAAGAGAGCTGGAAGAGACAGGTGCTGGCAGAACCGGAGAAGGCTTCCTGGAGGAGGTGGACAGGCAGGAGCTAAGCCTCAAGGGACACAAGGGATTTTGTGGCAGATGCAAATCAAAGGGCCCAGGATATGGGAGTGAGCATAGAAACCCCTGGGCATGGGGAGGAAATCCCCAGCACTAGCGTGAGGTATGGGGGACAAATTACAGTAGACTCTGGCCATTGGTTCCCGGGTTAGGCTGGCCAGGCCTGCCTTCTTCCCTGCGTGGACCTCGAGTTCTGTCCTCTCACCCCTTGCCCACCTCTGTATGGGTTTTAGTACCTGCTTCCCATTTGGTCGCTTTGTCCTCACAGACAACCTGAGACGGAGTCAGGGCAGGGCCTCTGCTCCACCCTTTAAACTGAGAAGAAATCTGAGGTGGAACAAACCTTCGTTCCTATTCTTGCGTTAATTCAGGGCTGTGGTAGAAAGATAATACGCTTTGCTACCAAACAGACCTAGCCCCAGTTCTTAGCTTTGCCGCTTCCTGGCTGGGCCACCTTGCAACTTGCCTCAACTCTCTGAGCCTCAGTTGCCTCATCTGTGAGGTGGGGGTGGTAACAGGGTGTGGCCTGGCCCAGAGCTGGCATGGAGGAGAGGTGTCCCTGTTCTTGGCTGTGGACATGGCAGGCTCCTGCAAGCAGGGGATGCAGGACTCCCTGTGTGGCTCACCGTGTCCCCTTCCCCTGCCCAGGTGCTGGTGGCCGAGGAAAACGTGGACTTCCGCATCCACGTGGAGAACCAGACGCGGGCTCGGGACGATGTGAGCCGTAAGCAGCTGCGGCTGTACCAGCTCTACAGCCGGACCAGCGGGAAACACATCCAGGTCCTGGGCCGCAGGATCAGTGCCCGCGGGGAGGACGGTGACAAGTATGGTATGTGCCAACCCCCCGCCCTGTGCACACACTCACCCCAGCCTCAGAGGCCTCAGAGTCTAATCCCAGCTCTGCCGGGTCCTGGCTGTGTGACCTTGGACCTGGCCCTGAACCTCCCTGGGCCTCAGTTTCCTTATCTGTAAAATGGGGATGCAATAGCAAATCCTTGAGAGGCGTGTCAGGCATCCTAACTAGAGATGAGACTACCAGGTGCTTTTGCGGGCAAGTGGCCCATACGTGACAGCTGTAGTGGTGTGGATGGCTTGCCTGGGGAGGGTCTGAAGCAGCTGACTGCTTTCAAGCTGTTACTTCCCCATCACCAGGTTCAGACACGTTGAGGGGCTGGAGGTCTGGGGGATGCTTTTTGGGTGGTAGAAACCAGCCTGGTGCATATGTGTGTGTGTGCACATGTGTGTGCATGTGCCTGTGTGCTTTGAGCCTAAGCCTGTGTATCTGTGGTGCAGGGCCACTCCCAACACCTTGGGCCATGGTCCCGTTGACCTGCCCTTGACCCTGGAACTGGACAGCCCTCCCGAGTGTTTGGGAACCCTCAGCCCCGACCCATGCTGCCTCTGCAAAGGACTGGGAGGAGTGAGGCGCCCTGACCTCTCCCTCCCCTAGCCCCCAGCCCACAGAGGCACTCAGCAGTGAGTGGAGCAGACAGGACTCTGGCTGAGACAGATGCTGAGCAAATCCTTACCATGCATGTTATTTATTTAAAATTGCCAGACAGTAGAAGTCGAGGCCGTGGTGAGGCCTCCTGGTCCTCACCCCTCACAGGGAAGCATCTGCCCCCACCCGTTCCTGCCGTCTCAGGCCCAGGTTCTGGGAGGTGTCCCAGGCCCCGGCCTTGGACCTGCAGAGGGGGGCTGGGAGGTCCGAAGTACTAGTGGGGGCTGCCAGCCCAGGTGTTTCTGAGATGATGCCCTGCCTGCCCGCTGGCCCTTGCCGTTGCAGTCAGGATGTGACAACAAGACAAATATTTCTTAGACCTTTTATCTTGGACACCATTTATTTTCTCTCAGCCCCGGGGCAGGACTGACCTCATGGTAGGGCCTGAGTGTGGCAGCTGCACCGTCACTGGGGGCTGGGCTAGGCCAGGCCAGGCTGGGCAGGGTCGGGCCACTGGGCTCACGCACCTCCAGGCCAGCTGCCTCCCCTCCCTTCTCCCTGCCCATCGCCCTTCCCTGCCTCCATCCCCTCCCTCTCTCCTTTCTTCGTTTTCAGGTTCTCACCCCCCAGCACCCCCCCTTTGTTTCTGTGTGTCTCTCTGACCCCCTCCCTGCCACCTCTGTCCTCCCTGCCTCCCTCCCTCTGACCACAGCTTCCCTCCTCCCCACCTCTCCCAGGCCCTCTGCTGTCTGCCTCTCTGGGGCCTCTGTCTCTCAAGCCCCCGCCCCCTGTGGATGCCTGGCTGTGTTGGGCAGACCCAGGTGGTGGTTTTCCCTGGGATCTGCTGTCCAGTTGCTGCCAGGGAAAGGGCAGCTGGCTGGCCCAGGCGGGAGGAGGTGCCCTCCTGGGGAGTCCCCTGAGCTCTCACTGGCCCCTCCAGGCTGGGAGAGAAGCAGGGAGGGGGGGGTCAGACTCTGGTCGGAACCATCTGTCTACACCCTGAGACAGGAGGCAGGAGCTCTGTAGGGAGGGGAGCCCTGAAGGCCAGCCCCTCTCCCAGAAGTCCCTTGCCCTTTCTTTCCCTCTGCCTGAAGTGGTAGCTCAGGAAATCTTACCTGTGGCGTGACCTCAGACAAGCCTGTTGCCCTCTAGGCCTCAGTTTCTCCTCTGTGCAATACAAGGGTTGGATGAGAGTGGTGCTTCTTAAACGTTAACATCCACGTCAGCCATCAAGGGATCTGGTTAAAACGCTAGTGTGGATTCGGGGGCCTGAGCCTCTGCATCCTAGCAAGCACCTAGGTGGTGCAGATGTATCCAGGGACTAGCCTTTCTTGGCCAGTCCTGTGGACCCGGGGATGTAATAATCCTCTCTTAAGGAATACAGTTATGACTCCACCCCGACACCCAGGGCGACTGGGGCCTTGGGCTGCTTTTGCTCCATTTAAATGTCACATTAGAAACACAGATGAGGCCAGGGGACCCCATCTGTGAGCCCTGGAAGAGGAAGTGAGACAATGGAGCCAACCGAGGCTTCCAATCTAGATAATCGATACAAATATTATTGGAAGGGTGATTTATGTGGCTAAGCTTGGACCTGAGGGTGGGGCCGCCCCGTCGATCTGCATTAGGGGTCTGTCCTGCCTGGGGGGAGGGGCAGCCAGGGCCCAGGATGGGCAGGAATCCCGCTCCTCTTGGAATGAGGCAGTCTGAGACTTGTAATGCACACTCAGTATCACATCATTTTACACTGTGCGGTCTCAGAAGTTCAGCAAACACCAAGTATAAAATGGAATCCCTGTAAACACCTGGACTCAAATCTCCCCATGCCCCCAGGCTCTCAGGTTTGAGTCTGTAAAAGGCCGACATCCTGAAGCACTGGATCCCGTGGGCGGGCTCAAGGTGCAGGACCCGTATGGGTGCCTGCTCCACCACAGTGAGTGGTCCTCTGGTGAGATCTGCATGGATGGTGGGGCGTCTGCACCGCTGATCTGCAGGACAGCTCCTCTGTGGCCCCCAAAAGCTTTCCCAGCACCGACAAGCTTCAGGAGCCCAAGGGTGGGCTGCCCCAGGAACAAGGGACTTTCTTAGTCTTGGCTGGTCAGAGGCCTGGAGGCTTAGGCAGTGGGATATCTGGCAGGCAGGGGCTGGGAGGCAGGGCACCCGCCCAGCCAGGATGCTGTCAGCCTCTCCTCTTCTTGCCCTTGTCCTGGTCATCTCTGCCTGGCAGGCAGTTGCCACTTAGAAGAACAGCACAGGGCCAGGAGGCAGGACACCCGTAGCTCTGCCACTGAGCAGCTGCAGAGCCCAGGGCGGGAGTCTCCAGCTCCAGGTTGTTTCCTCATCTGCCAAGTGGGGAGGAGGCCGATGTACCTCAGCCTGCGATGTCAAGGGAGGGGGAGGCTCAAGCCTGCTTCTATGCAGGAAGCAGGGCTGCTGGGCAGGGGAGAGCCTGGGGCTAGCTGAGCGCACAGCACAGGGAGTGGTGAGGCCCCAGCATAGCAGGGGTAGGGAGGTGTTTATAAACCCTATGATTGGATATTCCTGCCTGATTTCACTTTAAAAACAGGGTTCTCGGCTGGGCGTGG
Organism: Tarsius wallacei; assembly: GCA_963574415.1. NCBI lineage: Eukaryota > Metazoa > Chordata > Mammalia > Primates > Tarsiidae > Tarsius > Tarsius wallacei. The sequence continues at coordinate 7,941 of CAUYQG010115070.1, read as the reverse complement.
TAGACACCTGTAATCCCAGCGCTTTGGGAGGCAGAGGCAAGAGGATTGCCTGAGTCCACGGGTTTGAGACCAGCCTGGGCAACTTGATGAGACCTCGTCTCTACAATAAATCAAAAAATTAGCTGGGCGTGGTGGTGTGCACCTATAGTTCCATCTACTTGGAAGGTTGAGGCAGAAGGATTGCCTGAGCCCAGCAGGTCAAGGCTGCAGTGGCTGTGAGCGTGCCACAGCACTCCAGCCTGGGTGACAGAGTGAGACTCCAACTCAAAAACAAAAAACCAAAAAATCTCCCCAAAAGAGTGTTCTCTGTCTGAGAAAAAATGATTTTAAACAAGCAAACATTTTTATAGGCCTGGCGCAGTGGCTCTTGCCTGTAATCCCAGTACTTTCAGAGACCAAGGCGGGAGGATTGCTTGAGCTCAGGAGTTCAAGACCAGTCTGTGCAACATAATGAGACCTTGTCTCTACAAAAAATAAAAAAATTAGCGGGGCATGGTGGTGTGCGCCTATGGTCCCAGCTACTCGGGAGGCTGAGGTAGAAGGATCGTCTGAGCCAGGAAGTTGAGGCTGCAGTGAGTCTGGATTGTGCCAGTGCACTCCAGGCTGTGTGACAGAGTAAGAATCCCAACTCAAAAAATAAAAACCAAAAAAACCCATTTTGCAGTAGGCCAGCCTCCTGGGGCTGACTGCCCAGAACCACCTGGGACTTGTGGCCTTGGTGCAGTGGGGGACTGGGCTAGCCAGGGAAACGTATTTGGAGGGTTGAGACTGGTGTCAACTCTAGAGTCTGATGGGATTTGAATCTCGGCTTCGCCACTTGGCAGCTGGGAGGCGGCATATCTGAGTTAGCCTTTCTGACCGTGCTTCCTCTTCTACAAAGTGGGGTAACTGAAATGAGGGAATTTTATGCCCAAAGATCATGTGGTAATTAAGACAAGAATATTAATAGTAAGCACCTGAACTCCTCCTGTTGTCTGGGGGGAGTAGGGGGGCTGTCACGGGCTCCTGAGGTTTGCTGGTCAGGACCTGGCTCCTGAGGCTTCTAGAAGGGATGCTGGGGCAAGAAGGAGAGCTCCTGTCTCCCATCATGGGGCCCTGGCATGTTGGATGTGGGTAGAAGAGCCATCTACAGCATGATTTGGAGCAGCGGGGTCTCAGACCAGATGAGGAAGCACGGCCTTTGGACTCTCTTGCTGGGTGTGGTCTAGTCCCCTCACAGTTAACACCGGGGTCCCTCACGCATTCAACACACATTACCAAGCCCAGGTAAGACAGGCCTGGTCCCATCCCCCAAAGAGCACCTAGTCAAGGGCCCCCTGTTCCTTAATAGGGGCTGACTTTAAGTAGGAAGAAACTAGGCCACCAACTTTCCGTGTGACTGTGAGCCCACCCGTTTCCTCCCTGGGCCTCAGTTTCCCCACCTGCAATGTGGGTGGGGTGCGGGGTGTGCAGTTAGTACTCCGTGGCTTCCTCTAGCCCTGGCATGGCATGCATCTGTGATTCGGGGTCACGGGGAGTCAGTGTGCGCTGGCGGGTGGTTCCCCGAGCTCCCAGGCTGGGTGGAGTGCCCCGGGTCCCCAGGCTTGCCCTTGTCCCAGCAAGTGTCTTGCTGCAGTGGAACCATCTGCGGATGTGCTGGCTCCCTGCGAGAGTGCGAGCTCCTTGAAGGCAGGGATCCTGTCTTGCTTTGTGCCGTGTCCCCATGTCCCACATAAGGCCTGGCAGGGCAGGCCCCGGAAAGGCTACTGGATGAATGAGCAAAATGGCCCACTGGGGCTGCCCTGAGTGACTCACACAGGAAAACAGGTGGAGGATCCCAGGGCTTTTGCTGAGCTGGGGTGGGAGGGGTCCTCTTGCGCTCTTTTCTCTCATCCTGGCACTTGCCAGAGGCTGTGTTTGAGCCAGAGCAAGGTCCTCTGGCCTGGCTGGGGTAGTTGGAGCAGCAGGGACTCCTCGTCTCCGAGCCTGAGCCCCTGTGGTCCACCCTCCACGTGCAGGCCCAAGGCGAGGGTGCGTCCCTCCCCTGCTCATCCTTGAATCAACGAGCAGGCTTGGTCTGGCCCTGCTCCTGCTCGGTGTCGGGCTCTGCTGCCCTCCTTGCTCACGCTGGCACGGCTACATTGGCCTTCCGGGCGTCCCCTGAACACCGCTCAAAGACACGCCAGCCGATACCTTCGTGGCCTGCTCCCCACCTCACTCTTCTGCCGTACCCCTGTCCCCTCATCAGAGAGGGCCTGGCTCTAGCCCCTCTTCCTGCCACTTGTCTCTGTCTGACTTCTGCCATGTATTCAGTTGTCCACGCACGGTCTGTGTTAGAATGCAGATTCCTAGAGGCAGAGGTTTTGTCTGTTTTGCTCATGGCTGCATTCCCACGGCACAGGGCCAGCCACCAAGAGCTGTTCAGTATATGCTTAAGAAGGCAGGGCATGGTGGCTCATGCCTGTCATCCCAGCACTTTGGGAGGCAGAGGTGGGACAACTGCTTGAGCCCAGGAGTGTGAGACCAGCCTGGGCAACATAGCCAGATCTTGTCCCTAAAAAAAATACAAAAACTAACTGGATGTGGTGGCTCGCACCTTTAGTCACAGCTACTTGGGAGGCTGAGGTGAGAGGATCACCTGAGCCCAGGAAGTTGAGGCTGTGATGAACAGTGATCACTGCACTCCAGCCTGGGTGACAGAGTGAGACCTTGACATATATATTTGATGGTTCTCACTGTATGTTTGTTGTGCCATACACACCACACACACACACACACACACACACACACACACGTGTTATTTGATGGTTCTCACTGTATGTTTGTTGTGCCACACACACACACACACACACACACACACGTGTGTATATGCTTGAGTGAGTGAGTGCTTGGGTGGCCCCTTGTGTATGCCGGAGTATGGACAGGGGTCATTACCCCTGAGGCATCGGGCAAAGAGGCTTCTTTCCATATTTGAGGAAGTGCTTGGCACAGAGCTCAGTGCACAGTAGGGACTCGGAAAACCAGTGTTCCCTCCCTCCGTCCCTCCCTTCCCACTGCCCTCCCAGCCAGCCTGGTATTATACAACGGGGACAGGGTAATCATGACACCCCACTGCCTTAGGGGCTCCCCAGCTGGGAAGGGCATTCCTGTCTTCGTCTGAAACTCCTGCCCTCTGATCTCGAGTCCCACAAGTTCTGTCTCTAGGCGGGGAGTGGCCACCCACGCCTTGCTGACCCCTCAGCTGACATGACTGCACCAGAGCCACAGCCGGGATTAAATATAGCTCCCGATCAATCTTATTGATTTTTTTTCCCCTCTTCCTTTCCGGTGAGTCCGCATGGCCTGTGAACCTCCTCAGGGGACTTTAGGAGAAGGTGAATGGTGGGTGCCTTTGGAGAAAAGGCCATGGCACACCCGCACGTGGTTTGAGTATGGGTGTGGGCGTGTCTGAGTGTGTGCTTCTGTGTGTGTGTGTGTGTTTAATACTGACAGGGAAACAATTTGTCCCCCCACTCTCACCTCTCCCCCTTTCTTGAGACCTGGTCCACCTTCAGAGGGGAGGAAGGGAGGGCTGATTCTGTGGTGACCTCCCAGCACCTTCTGAGGCAAGGACAGCTCCTCACTGAATGAAGAGCCTGGAGAGGGACTGGCAGCCCTGGCAGCACCAGCATCTTTGTGGCCAGCTAGCTGCTGATCCCCATCCCAGGGTCCCCTGTTGGGGACTGCTCTGTCCAGCCCCTCCCTGGCTCCTAGCTCCCCCACCCACCGCCCAGCCTTCTCTTGCACGTCTTGGGGAGTTTACCCCAGACATGGGGAACACAAACCCGTTCCCCAGCTTTGTTCTCTCTCTCTTTTTTTTTTTGAGTTGGAGTCTCACTCTGTCGCCCAGGCTGGAGTGCAGTGGCACACTCACGGCCACCCCAGCGTCAACCTGCTAGGCTCTGGCGATCCTTCCGCCTCAGTCTTCCAAGTAGCCAGAACTACAGGCGTGCACTACCACACCCAGCTAATTTTTGATTTATTGTAGAGACGAGGTTTTATCAAGTTGCCCAGGCTGGTCTCGAACCCGTGGGCTTTGGCAATCCACTCTCCTCGGCCTCCCAAAGTGCTGGGATTACAGGCTGAGCCATGGAGCCCGGCCCCCAGCTTTGTTGTCTTGAGCTTCCCCTCTGTGGGTCCTGTCCCCGTCCCTGCGACTGGACTCTGTCTCTCTGTGTGCCGTGTCTCTCTCCAGGTCTCTAGCCACCTCTGTCTGTCTTTCCCTGCTGTTTTCCACCCATTATAGCCAGAGTATTGAAAGTGAGGCCCCAGGTCACCCCCTGGGAAGCCCAGCTGGGGAGTCATACTGGGATCAGTCAGGGAGTCAGTCAGTGCCACGCGTCTTTTCTGTCATCGCAGCCTGCACAAAGCCTGTCCTCGCTCTGCCTGCCTCAGCCTGAATCTCTGTCTATCTCAGACCAGCTCTGGTGTTCCTCTGCCTGTGTTCAAATCCTGACCCTATGGTGTGACTCTGGGCCAGCGATTTAACTGCTCAGTTAACTGCGCCACTGTAAAATGGCATAATATTTCTTAGCTCACAGGATTATCATGAGGCACAAATGAGATATTCCAGTTCAGACTCCTAGCACCGTGCCTGGCACACAGCAGATGCTCAAGGAGGTATTAGCTGTTATCATTATTTTAAAGTTATGGTTACTCCAGGCATTTGAGAGAAGGGGAGGGGGAGACAGCAGGAGTTTTTTCTAGAAGAGCTTTCTCTCTCGCTCCCCTCCTTCTCTCACTCTTCTCCCGCTTCCTTTCTGGACGTTGGAGAAGGGAGGGGGGCCTTTGAGAATTTTCTCCTCCTGCTGCCCTGTGGTCCTGGGCTCTGCTCTGTGCTGGGCCCTGGGGAGATAGCTCCGTGGGCTCCCCTTCTGGGGAGCTGCGGTGTGGGTCTCCCCATCTGGCACCCACTTCTCTGGTTTCATGCAGCCTTTTCTCTCCTGAACCAGATCTGAGACGTTCCCCACCTCTCAGGCTGTGGTGCTGGGTGCTCTAAGGGCTCTCCCAAATCCCAGTACCAAAGGTATCTTCCTCAGGGTGGCTCCAGGGACCTCCCCCAAGATCACTTGAAGGTGGAGCTGGGGGAGGGAGGGGCCCCAACCTTCTGATCTGTGGGCATCTTCACTCATTCACCTCTGCCCCAAGAAGGTGAGGCCAAAGAGAAGACCCTCCTGTCCATTTCAGCGTTCACTCACTCACTCCCCCAAGGGAGGGATGGGGTGGAAGAGAAGTGAGGGGTGGGGCACACCCAAAGACCAAACCTTCTGGGTCAGCCTGGCTGCATTTGGATCTTAGCTCTATTGCCATTTGACTGTGGGACTTAGTTTTCTCACCCGTGAAATGGGGATGAGTACACTAGTTCTAACCTCATGGGAAGGTGGCAAGGCTGAAATGAGATGAGGCATGCAAAGCAGTTAGAACAATGCCCAGCCCACCGTAAGCTTTAAATAAATGGGAGTTGCTGACTTCAGTGCTTGGAGGTTCCCTAGTGCTGCCCAGAGATGGCCGGCCAGGTTTTCCCTTTGTCACTGAGGCTGGGGAAGGGTAGCTGGGAGCCCAGGGTTCTAGCTGGTGGTGTGAGTAACACAAAAAGTCACAGCAGGAGGACGTGAGGGGTTAGGGGCATGGACTCTGGGTTTGGACCTTATCCCAGTGTTTCCAGACGCATGCTCTTGAACAAGCCTTCACCTCCCCAAATCTCCTTTTCTTTTTCTCTGGCATCGGGGCCTCACTCTGTCATCCAGGCTGGGGTGCAGTGGCATGGTCATGGCTCACCACAGCCCCAAACTCCTGGGCCTAGGCGATCCTCAGCCTCCTGAGTAGCTGGGACTGACAAGCGTGCACCACCATGCCCAGTTAATTTTTGGATTTTTTTTTTTTGTAGAGATGAGGTTTCGCTGTGTTGCCCATGCTGGTCTAGAACTCCTGGGCTCAAGCGGTCCTCTTGCCTCAGCCTCCCAAAGTGCTGGGATTACAAGCGTAAGCCACTGCACCTGGCCCTTCTCTTTAGCTCTTGTTAGTCACACCTGCATCACAAGGCTGGTTATGTGCTTGTTCAAACGGACTTGCTGGTCTTTCACTGCGAGTCAGACAGAGACTAGGTGCTGGAGTCGCCACAGTGGCTAAGACAGATATGTCCTTGTCCTCGTGGGGCTAACCTTCTGCTGGGTGGAGACGGATAATGAAAATGAGACCATTTCGAAGAAAAGTGTTCAGGAAAATGGAGCAGGGGAACGGGGTAGGACTGGACTGGGGATGGTGGTGCCGATTTAGGTGGCGCAGTCCAGGAGGGGCGCTCTGAGGGGTGGCATTTGATCAGCGGCTGGGAGCTGAGGAGCCACGGTGAAAAACAGCCTCCAGGCAGAGGAACAGCAGGGGCAAAGGCCCTGTGACGACGCACACTGGGGCTTAAGAGGGGAACAGTAAAGAAGGGAGGTGGGGAGGCCCACCCGATGAAGAGTTTGCAAGTGTGTCTAAGTAGGTCGGGGATCACCAGGAGGTTTTTAGCAGGGAAGAGACAGAATTAAATGTATACTTTTGAAGGGTTCCTCTGGCTGCTGAGTGGAGAGAGACGAGTGTCCATCTTTGTCTCTTTCTCATTCTCTGTCTCTGTCTCTCTCAGTCTCTCTGTCTCTGTCTCTCATTCCTTTTCTCTTGTTTTCTCTGTCTCTGTCTCTCTTTATGTGTCACTGCCCCTCTCTTTCATTCTCTGTCTCTGTCTCTCTTTCATTCTCTCTGTCTCTGTCTCTCTCATTCTCTCTCTGTTTCTCATTCTCTTATTGTCTTTGTCTCTCATTCTCTGTCTGTCTCCTTGTATCTCTTATTCTCTTTGTCTCTGTTTTTCTCTCTCATTTTCTGTCTCTCTCGACTCTGTCTCATTCGCTCTTTGTCTCTCATTCTGTCTTTCATTCTCTCTTCCTGTCTCTCTCTCTCTCTGTGTGTCTCTTTCACTCTCTCTCTCTCTTATTCTCTCTGACTCACTCTCATGTTCTCTCTCTTTCTCATTCTCTCTCTCATTGTCTCATTCTCTGTCATTCTCTGTCTCTCTCTCTCGCTCTCTCATTCTCTCTTCCTCTCTCTGAGAACTGCTGCTGCTATTACTCCCCAAAGACTTGACATAATTCTGGCCCGGCTCCCTTCTCATGATGTCATGCGCTGAGTGGAGTCTAGGTCACTCCATCGCATGCTGCGGTCGGGGAGAGAACAGACTTCTGGCTCCTCTGGCGCGGGGTGGCGGGTGCAGACCCTCCCCACGAGAGGGTGGGGGTGGGAGGGCTTTCAGTGGGTGGAGTCCCAGTCCACCCCAGCCCCAGGCCCTTTGGACAGCTCAGGCAAAGGCCTGGGCTTCCTGTGGTGGCCCTGGCTGGTGAGTGGCTGGGCTTGTGCTTGGAGGCCCGCCTCTCCAGGGCTCAGGGCTCGGGACCTCACCCCTGCAGCCCAGGCCCCAGCGAAAGAGGCAGGCAGTTCAGACCCAGCCACGCCTGCTGGGCTGCTTCTCTGAAACTCTGTTTCCTTCATGGTGACATGGGGACAAAGACACCCAACCTTGTGGGGACGGGTGGCTTCCGTGGGCTTATAGGAAGCCAGGTCCAGCGCATAGCCGGCTGTCGTGAGGACCGAGGTGTGTTCTGGGAGGGGCCGCAGAGCAGAGCCTCTCCCCACCCCCGGCACTCTAGCCCCATGGCTTCACCTACCTCCTGACTCTGGATGCCACTCCCAGGCATGTTCTGGTACACATCACGGTGTGGGAGACCTGAAACCCCAAAGCACTCAGGAGAGTTAAGACGGGAGGGCAAGACCCAGAGGCAGGTGCTGCTTCCCTTCCACCCCTGTGGACATGTCTGATTTCTTTCTACTAGGCTTTTTTTTGGGGGGGGGGGCAGTTTGGTTTTGCAGTTTTTAGGAAATTTCAACAACAGT
>CAUYQG010115068.1:0-27389 GCA_963574415.1 Tarsius wallacei | reverse complement strand
AAAAAATCAGCCGGGCGTGGTAGTACGCGCCTGTAGTTCTAGCTACTTGGAAGGCTGAGGCGGAAGGATCGCCGGAACCCAGCAGGTCGAGGCTGCGGTGGCCGGGAGCGGCCACTGCACTCCAGTCTGGGCGACAGAGTGAGACTCCAACTCAAAAAAAAAAAGAGTTAGACTTAAAAACTCTCTTGAGGATCTAGAATTACTTCTCTTTGGATTATTATCAATAGTAACAATTTGTTTCCCCATCAAATGTAAATTACAGGGTAGAAATGATCAGAGTAGCATCTAGTTGTATCTAGTCTTTCACTCTAGAGTTTGTTCATTAGGTTCATTCAGATCATACTCTAATTCCAACAATTGGTTCATTTCTCTGCTCTTCCACCTCATTCCACATAGCCCAAGAGATTTAAAATGTTTATTTAAGAATAGAGGAGGGGCCGGGCGCAGTGGCTCAAGCCTGTAATCCCAGCACTTTGGGAGGCTGAGGTGAGTGGATTGCCTGAGCCCATGGTTCGAGAATAGCCTGGGCAATTGGCAAGACCTCATCTCTACAATAAATCAAAAAATTAGCCGGGTGTGGTGGCGTGCTCCTGTAGTTCCAGCTACTTGGAAGGCTGAGGTGGAAGGATCACCTGAGCCCAGCAGGCCGGCACTGGGGTGACCGTGAGTGTGCCATGGCACTCCAGCCTGGGCAATAGAGTGAGACTCCAACTCAAAAATAAAAATAAAAATAAGGGAGGAATACTATGTTCTAGAGATTGAAGAGTGAGCAAGGTACACAGAGAGCTTTCAGTCCAGAAAAATCTAGACAGTGATGATACCCCGAGATCTGTGTGACTTGAGAATGTGACTGTCATAGGAGATCAGAGCAGGGATACAACCTAACACAGATGGGAGGGAGGGAGGCTGGGAAGACTCTTGGAGGATGTGGCCTGAAAGTGAAGAGGACTTACCCAGGTGGTAAAGGTGGGGGTGGAGGGTAGAGAATACGACTCAGGATCTGGTTCTTCTCTGCCTCTGACCTGGGAATGAGAACTTGATGCATTCCAGGAATGAGAGGAAGCTCAACATCAGTTGGGTCAGGGGGCATGGAAAGGATGGAAATGGGTCCAGAGATAAAAGAGTCTAGTTAAGGAATCGGGACCTGATCCTAAGGCTTCTAGGTGTTAAGCAAGATTTGATCATTGCATGTGTGTTTCTCACTCTGCAATCTGAGTCTCGCCTTTCAATGCAGCCATGCTGTGCAATGACAGGTTTGTATAGGAAGCATCTTGGAGGCCAGACCCAAACTGTTCTTTCTAATCCAGGAACCAGTTTCAGTTTTCAGAGCTGAGCATGAGTTTGTCTAAGAACTGTTGCTTATTTTTGTATAGGAGTGTCAAAGGATAGAATCATTCTAGATCTGATACCTGGGATAGTTAAATGATAAATATCTATAAGATGAATTAGGCCTTATGTGTTTGCAGTGTTTTGGATGAATTTTTACTCCAGGAGGAAAATGTCTATAAGCATTGAGACAAGCACTTTAAGTTAGCATACAAACAGGTACGTGGAAAGATCCTAATAATAAAAGAGAAATCTATCTACCTACTTACTTATCTGTCCATCCATCCATCCCTGGGAAAAGTACCAGGAAGAAACAAACCTTGATGTTTCATGTTTGGGATTTACCATATGTGGGCATAGCTTTTGTTAATGCTTTTACCAATTTCTTATGAAATTTCAGTGAGCATGTACGTCTTTAATAATCAGATAGCATATTAAGGATTGTTTTTACCCTATCCAAAGATACACAAACACTTATTCTTAAGAACAGAAGTTTATTTCATACCACTGAAACTTCAAAAATTATTACTGGCCTTCACCTGAGCGGTCTTTTGAGTTATACATAATTTAAAAAGAGGTAGGGAGTAAAAAAACAAAGAACAGAATGTAAGGTCATCAGTTAACACTAGATGGTACTTATTGGATACCATTCAAAAACTTGTAAATTCACTTTTGGCATTGGCTCCTGCTTCCTGAGGGATAATTTTCATAAGAGTGTTAGAATGTAAACAATACAGAATATGGAACTTTGTTACCCTTTCAGCAATAAGTTAATCCAATATAGCTTCATTTCGTGTGACTGGAAAGAAGACAAACGCAAGATATGCTCTCAGGGTTGTAAAATGTGTGTGCATGTATTTGTGTTTGTGTGTGTGGTTTAAATATGACTAAAAAAAACCCAAAAAGCAAACAAACAAACAAAAACAAGTCTACTTCCGGAGTTCTAAATTCATGGCTGGTTGCATAGATAAAAGCTTTCATAGGTTCCTGGTTCTGAAGTCTTCCCCATCAGGGACCATCCAATGGCGTGTCCTGACACGTGAGGAGAGGTCAGGGCATATGCTGGGCCTAGTCCCTCCTCCGCTCTCTTCCTGACCTTCACATCTGTGTCTGTGACATGGGCCCCGACTTGGAATATGGGTTACTCTTTTCCGCACTCTTTTTCTTTTCTTCCTCATCAAATTGAGCTTCAATCTCTGCTGGATTGATGTAAGTATAAAATCGAGCCATGATGGCAAATATTACACAGACGACCAGAAGCAATGCGGCAAATAGGACGTATTCGGCCCACTTTGAAAAAGAAAAGGAATACAGGTCACGTTAATGTATATATTGCATGCACATTACATGCAATTACAACCACCTCTAGGATGGCCTTCACTTCAGGTGTTATGGAAGTTTCTAGATAATGTGTCTGCTTTGGGTCATTAAGCTGCATTCACTGAAGCTAAGAGAGACATTTCGTTTTATAGTAAACCACACAAGGGTATAGGTACATTAACCCAGTCTAGTTATTTCGGTTGTCAATTTCCAACTGTGTGACACCATTTGAAAAGAAGAAGAATCATACTTGCTGTGTCCAGATGGAAGGTACTCTGAAATTAAGTTGTGGAAAATTGGTAGATAACCAATACAGATACAGTATGGATAGCTTTTCTTGAATGCCCAGAAAGATAGATGTCAATATACATAACATATTCCTTTCTCTCTCTCTCTCTCTCTCTCTCTTTTTTTTGAGTTGGAGTCTCACTGTCGCCCAGGCTGGAGTACAATGGCACTGCACAATGCCACCTCAGCCTTGAGGTGCTAGGCTCCGGCGATCCTTCCGCCTCAGCCTTCCAAGGAGCTGGAACTACAGGCATGTGCCACCACGCCCGGCTAATTTTTTGATTTCCTGTAAAGACAAGGCCTCGCCAAGTTGCCCAGGCTGGTCTCGAACCTGTGGGCTCAGGCAATCCTCTCACCTCGGCCTCCCAAAGTGCTGGGATTATAGGCATGAGTCACCGTGCCCGGCTCTCTCTCTTTTTCCCCCCACCCTGTACTCTGAAGAAACGACAGAGATCACATTTTCCTAACAGCATTGGGCTGCAGAAACAAAAGACTTTGGGAAGATGAGATAACATTTCTGAAAATCCAAGCCTGAGACACATGGCTGGCCCCTGGAAGGACAGAGACCAAGGGAACACCAAGGAGTACCCTTGAGGGAGAGAATAATGTGCTGAACTTTAGCAGGTTAAGATGCTCACATTATCCCTTGGAAATATCTGGAGCTTGTAAGCACACAGCATAAGCACATCCTCTGATGGGACCCCATGTAGGAAATAATGAAAGTGGTGAGAGAGTAGATATCTCCCTGATGAGGCAGATATATTACAGTGCTGAAGGAAAGAGTTTAAGTTTCAGAAAGCCCACATTCTATTTTAGCTGGAAAAAAAATCACAATCACCTCTAGAATGACTTTAACTTCAGGTGTTATAAAAATGTCTGGATAACGTGTCTGCTTTGAGGCTATTACGATGCATTTATTGAAGCTAAGAGAGACAATTCCTTTGATAGTAAACCATGTAAGGGTGTGTGTACGTTAACCCAATCTGGTTACTTTGATTGTCCATGTATCCATTTCCAACCGTGTTAACGCCAAATGGAAACAAGAAGAATCAGCCGATATTTTGCCATGAGGTTATCTGGTCACAGTCCTGGGCCATCAGCCCCAGTAGCCACATAGACCAGATAGATGACTTGGGAGGGCCAACACGGTAGGTAAGACAGAGAGAGATATGTGCCATCTCCCTCCCCACTCCGTACCTGTTTGCTGAACTGGCCTGCCCCTGCCACGATGAGCACGATGATATTGCCGACGGCCACCGTCAGCAACCATCCGGCCTGAAGCACCGACTTCATGTTGGAAGGAGCCTGAGGAAGCAAAGCAAAGGGGATCTCAGTCTACCTCTACCCTCAGAGCAGGAGGACACAACTCACAGACTCATTTCAACAAGCAGTTTACCCTAAGAATGTGTATGAGAAGGCTGGTTCGCTTAAATAAAGGGACATCACTTGGGTAACAAGACACCCAAACACTCGCAGATGAGCACACACGAATCCCTTGTTTCACTCCCCACATCCTTGCAGAGTTGAGTTACATGAACAAATCTACAGACGAGCTGATTCTATCTCGACAGGAGAGTTTTCAAGCAAAGTCACCTAGCAAGGCATGGTCTTCTCTCAAGATGGAGGCTTCTCTCCAGGACACAAGCTGGCCCTCTTGTGGCTTCCCTGTCATTGACCAAAATCACTTCAAACTCTTGTCACCTGTCTTACAGTTATCTCCTTTATTAGATGAAGTGGTTGTCACAGAAAGAGACTGTCCAGCTCATCTTGGCCGTCTTTACTACACACATGGAAGGGACTAGGCATTGTGGGATGCAGTGACTGTAACTGCAGTTTTGACAAATGTTCAAAAGTTAAAAGCTCTAATTTGGGTATCGACAAAATTTGCCTCACTGGTCCAGAATACTTAAAAGTAGTCATATTTTAAAACTTGTTTTAAAACTTTTCTGGTGTGTTTACTAGGCACTACCAAGGGACCTCAACTAAATGATAAAGAGAACATAGACCTGTAATTGAGCACTTTTATGAATAGGTAGTAATATTTGGCTATTTCAGAAAGTAGAATCTGCCAACCCTCATAACTCTGTAGCAGCCATGAATAAAGGTTTTCCCACTTGGGACTCTGAATCTCCAGTGTATGACTGTGGGAACACAGAAACACATGGATACATGCATACACAAAGCTGAACAGAGCAATATTCAGAGACAAGGTTTAGTGATCTCCAAGACCTTGCTCTGTGGAAGATACCAAAATGCTTTGAATGCTTTCCAATGCTTTGAAATTAAATTGTGGAAAATTGGTAGGCAACCGATACACAGCATGGAAAGCTTTTCTTGAATGCCCAAGATAGATGGACGCCAATATAGATAACATTTTTCTTTCTCTGTTTTTTTTCCCCCTTCCTGTACTCTGAAGAAACAATAGAGATAACATTTTTCTAACAGCACAGGGGTGCAGAAAGTATTTACAAATCTGAAACAGAAAACCATCTGTCTTATAACTGAACCATGGAATAATTTATTCTAGGTCACAGCACATGCACCTGAAGTTGGACTACACTTCTTTTTTTGAATTTTCTAAAACTATAAACATACAGCTATCCCAGTTTTAAGTCCCTCCATCATTTCCTGAAGTCAGGGCTACAGCAGAGGGGTGGTAAAAACAAGGAACTAGAAACCTGAGAATATGAGAACTCCAATCCCGTGACAGAGAACACCACCTCGCCACAGGTGAGGAGAAAATACTGCGGGATTTGCAGTGCCATGTTAACCGTGTTGGGTGAAATATCTTCAAATTCCTTCACTTCTGGGCAGCCATCAGCCTACACCAGTAAGGTGAAAGCGGGAAAAAGAGATTAAAGTCAAGACAGCTTCTAAAAGAAAAACAGTTCATACAGGCAAGTTGAGTTTGATCTTCAGGGTTACATTACACAGTTTATCAGGAGAGTACACATTTTCAATGTAAATATGCAACACTGCGTTTTACATTTGTGGTGAGATTTGAAAATATGTCCACAAGTATTTTCCTCTTAAATAAAAGAGTAGATTGGAAGTCATTTTAACACATTGCCATCTCTTGGATGTATAAGTTCCTAAAGTCCATGTTCATAGTCTGTAAGGCAGCATCAGATATTGGCCACATGAACTTTTAGCCAGAGGGAGTCAGTCTGCTTAGTTTTATTTTAATGGTTAACCTGTCAACAATAAGTTAAAGAATTAGTGATGAACTGAATGAATTCTAGGCCCATTTAAAACACAAATCCTAAATATTTCTCTAGTTAAATCATGACTATGCCCTAAGTGTGTGTGAAGCTTCATTTCAATAAAGATCGAGGGGAACTTCTGATATGATGGAATGAGTTACTAACCTTCCTTTTGATTACATAGGTATAAGCACTACCAAATCCAAGGTAGAAAGTTTTGAAATCACGTGAACAATGTGGTAAAATCCCTGTTGAGTTTATTGTGAAGCTTTTTCTATTGAAAGAAAGAATAATACAGGTTAATATTCATAGTATTAAAACCACCGGTGTATTTTTTTTTTTAAAGAAAAAAGCTTGAAATCATTGGACTTTGAAGCAAAGTGTTCAGTTCAGGTACTTACATGCCAAAGGTAAAAAACTGATAATTGCTGGCATTGTGACTGGTGACATCGTCATAAACTTTCCCACTCATTGTGATGCTGATGGTCTCATCAAACGTATTTACAAATCTGAAACAGAAAACCATCTGTCTTGTAACTGAACTATGGAATAATTTATTCTAGGCCACAGTATATACACCTAGGTTGGACTAGGCTCCTTTATTGGGGGAAGGAATTTAAAATCTTTAGAAGAGTTTTCTAGAGAATAAATGCAGAAAGGGAGCAACGCTAGGCTTGCCTTTGCTCACCCACTCACGAGAACACACTTAAAAGAATTTATTTGGCAGTCTTTAGACATGCCAGGCACAGTTCTAAGTACCTTGTAAAAAATAACTCAGCTCAAAAAAATTCCCCAGCTCAATGATATTTTGGGATATTAAGCAGAGACTAAAACAGGTACCAACCCCTTCCCTTCAAGGGAAGACAGCCATGTATTTGAGTTCCTTGCTTAGAAGTTCTAGAAGCTTTAGAACTTGAGGAGTGAAGGACCAGAACCAGATATTTCCTGGTCCCTAAAAGACAGGGAAGAGAACTCCCACTGTCCCATTTCCCACTTAAAAGAAGCCTAAGGCAGGAAAGGCTCCCAGGAGTGGAGAGGAAGAAGCAGGCTGACCCAGTACTAAAAGGGAAGTCTTAAGGAATCCCCCTCAGATAGAAGAAGCCTCTGTGGTCCTGGAGTGACGGTGACCAGCACCCTCCTGGAACACAGCTAGGAATGGAGCAGCCACTAAGACGGGCTCCTATGCCCCAAGGCTTCCTGTCTCTGCGAGTCCCATGTGTCTCAGGTTCACAGGGAAGCAGGTGAGTTGTCTGCTTCATAGGACCATACAGTGGTGAACATCTTGGACAGATGATGACAGACCCCTTCCGTAGATGATCCGGCTCTAGAACATCCCGAAACTCTTGTGTGACATTAGGGACCCGGAGGGTTCTGCCCAAAATAAGGCCAGTGGAGTCTTTCCTACCAAACAGGTGAGTGAAGGCTGATAGTGGATTGCCCGGTTTAGAGAACAAGTAGTCATAATAGTGTACACCTGAGTATGTCAAGAACAATTTAACCTTTAGGTCCCTAAACTATGTGGCCAGGTTGCATCAGCTTTGTGAGGACAAGTAATATTGGTCAAAGGCTAGGGATTGGGAGAACATTTCTATGAATTAAACTCAGGTCCTGAAGTCCAGAGGCTTCTCGGACTTGGTATCATTTGATAGGAAATTAACATAGAAAATCGAACCTGACACAGGTTAACACGTGCTTTGAATAGAATTACTACTGCTCCAAGCTCTAAACACTGTTTTTAGCAAAGATTAAGATCATCCAATCAAACGAGAGATTAGGAAGCAGGCCTTTGGGCCTGGGGCCTGGCTTTCTAACCTACAAGCCATGAGACTTTGGATGAAATCCACCCCAAAGACTAGAGGACTATTATCTGCCTGACATATGTCTCAGGGTTGGCACAATAAGAAACAAAAATACAGTCATGCATCACTTCACAACGGGGATACATTCTGAGAAATGCGTTAGGCGATTTTGTCGTTGTGCGATCACCATGGAGTGTACTTACACACGCCTAGATAGTCTAGTCTACCACACGCTAGGCTATACGGTAGAGGCTATTGTTTTTAGGCTGCAAGCTTGAACAGTAGGTGACTGTGCTGAATATTGTAGGGAGTTGTGACACCATGATACGTGTTTGTGTATCTAAACATTCAACTCTCTCACTCTTTCCTCCCCTCAACTCCTGGCAACCACCGACGAGCTTTCTGTGTCTACTGACTTGCTTTCTGTGCCAATGGAATCATACAATACTGGTCTTTGTGATCAGCCTTTTAGCATATTGTTTGTAACGCTCATTCATATTGAAATATGTATCGGTACTTCATTCCTTCTTATGACAGAATAACATTCCATTGCATGGATATAAAATCTTATATATCAGTTGGTGGGCATTTGAGTTGTTTGCACATTTTGTCTCCTGTGAATAGTACCTCTATGAACATTTGTATACAAGTTTTTGTGTGAACATATGTTTTCCTCTCTGTTGGGTGCTAACCTACATGCCCCATCTGGCAGGCTTCCAAATTAACCACCTGGGGAAGATCTTATGATGCATGGTTTATAGCTTGTCGCCAAGTAAAGAAATTGTTGATGTGCTGATTAATACGGAACCCACTAACACTGATGTGTTTCTGAACCATGAAGTTTTACCGATTGTCTTGTGCTGTAACATTTTAGCTGTAGGTAGTCATCTGTAGCCAGTAATTGAAACCTCTGTATTATATCTTCCAATGAAAAGGGACAACTTCAAGGTAAAGTCCCTCTCCTTTTTCCTAAACTTTCTCTAAACACATTCCAGGCCAGGCAAGGAGGCCCATGCCTGTAACCCCAGCTTCTTGGTAGGCTGATATGGGAGGATCACTTGAACCCAGGAACTTAAGCTACAGTGAGCTATGATTGCACCACGGCACTCCAGCCTGAGTAACAGAACAAGACTCTGTCTCTAAAAAAAGAAAGAAAAAAAAAGAAAAAGACATTCTAACTTGTAGTAAACTTTGGTGTGTCTCCCAATAAATCTTTTATCTGCCTTAATTTCAGTCAATGTGGGTACATACTAGGAGTGAAACGGCTGAGTTACATGGTAAAACTCTGTGTTTAATATTTTGAGGAACTGTTTTTCAAAGTGGCTATACCATTTCACATTTCTACCAGCAGTGAATGAGGGTTCTACTTATTTACATCCTCGACAACACTTGTTATTGTCTATCTTTTTGATCAGAACCTAGCAGGCATGCAGTGGTATTTCATTGTGGTTCTGATTTATACTCATATTTTCCTAAAAACTAACAATGTTGAGCATCTTTTTTCATGTACTTGTTGACCATTTGCATATTTCTCTAGAGAAATGTCTATTCAAATACTTTGCCCATCTAAAAAATTGTGTTATTTGCCTTTTTCATATTGAGTTGTAAGAACTCTTTACATATTCTGAATCCAAGTCCCCTATCAGATTATTAGTTGTATTTCCTCTCATTCTGTGGGCTGCCCTCTCAATTTCTTGGTGATATCATTTGCATCACAAAGATTCACTCCTATTTTTCTTCTATAAATCCCATCGTTTTAGCTGTGTGTAAGTCTTTGGTCTATTGAGTTAATTTTTGTGGATCATATCAGGTAGGGGGAATAACCATAGCTCACTGCAGCCTCAAACTTCTGGGTTCAAGCGATCTTCCTACGTCAGTCTTCTGAATAGTTGGAACTACAGGCACGTGCCACCATGCGTGGTTCCTTTTTGTTTGTTTATTCTGAGTTGGGGTTTTACTCTGCTGCCCAGACTGGAGTGTAGTGGCATGATCACAGCTCACTGAAGGCTCAAGCTTCTGAACTCAGGTGATCCCTCTTGCCTCAGCCTCCCAAGGAGCTGGGACTGCAGGTGAAAGCCACCAAACCCAGCTCATTTTAAGATTTTTTGTAGAGACGAGGTCTCACTATGTTGCCCAGGCTGATCCCAACCTCATGGGCTCAAGTAATCCTCCCACCTCAGCCTCCCAAAGTGCTGAGATTACAGGCATGGGGCACTGTATCTGGCCCTGGCTCCTTTAAAAATTTTTTTGCAGAGACAAGGTCTCACTATGTTACCCAGTCTAGTCTTGAACTCCTGGCCTCAAACAATCCTCCCGCCTCAGCCTCTCAAAGCACAAGAATTAGAGGCATGAGCCACCCATACCTGGCTCTCAACCGATTTTTGACAGAAATATTGCTACTTTATTTAAAAACTTCTATTTAAGGTAATCATTTACGTCTTGCAACTTACTGATGCTACATAATCGAAAGGATTTCATTTTGCTTAAAATTTTGACTACTCCTTCTGCAATTAATCTATTACTCAGAAATCTGACTGCCTGAAATTCTTGAAGTTGTTCTATATATCAGTTATTTTCTGACACCAATATTCTAGATCTTCCCTTTTTAATGTGTTATTTCCAGGGCTTTACTGAAATAATAAAACCTTTGATCCATTCAAGACTCAATGTTGCCAATTAAAAAGAAAAGGAAAGAAACTTCTGGTTTATCTCTCACCACATGAGTGGGTGTGTGGGTGGGGGCAAGTGTCTAATCTCATGGGTCTCTCTTCTATCCAAGAGCTCTTCAAAGATTTTTTTTTTGAGTTGGAGTCTCACTCTATCACCCAGGCTGGAGTGCAGTGGCATGCTCACGGCCACCGCAAGCTCAACCTGCTGGGCTCAGTTGATCCTCCTGCTTCAGCCTTCCAAGTAGCTGGAACTACAGGTGTGCGCCACCATGCCCAGCTAATATTTAAAAAATTTATTGTAGAGATGAGGTCTCACCAAGTTGCCCGGGCTGGTCTCGAACCCTGGTCTCAGGCAGTCCTCTCAACTCGGCCTCCCAAAGTGCTGGAATTACAGGCTTGAGCCACCATGCCTGACCAATTTTTTTTTCTTTCATGAAGCTTTTACAATACCCAAACAAGAAAGGATATTAAAATCCAAATTGCCCAAAGCTTCCAAACTTAAAAAACATTTCCAAAGAAATCAAAGCAACGGAAACCACATTCTGCGGCAAAAAGGAGATCCCAGAGGTGCTTCCAGCTCAGAATCAAAACAAAGACCAGGAAAGGAACAGGTGACCATCATGCATGTGTCTTCTTCCACATCCACATCCACGGCTGCTGTGTGGATGTGCGTGTGTGTGGGACAGTGGAACAATTCCAAAGATCCCAGAGAAGGTGTTGTGGGCTGGATTGTGTCCCTCCCAAATTCACACACTGGAGCCCTAACCCTCAGTATCTCAGAACGTGTCTATATTTGGAGATACAGTATTTCAAGAGAAAAAATGAGGCCACGAGGGTGGGCTTTAATCCCATGGGACTAGTATCCTTATAGGAAGAGGTGATCAGGACACAGACACACAAGGAGGGATGACCAGGTGAGAACATAGGGAGATGGCAGCCACATAGCAAGACAAGGAGAGAGGCCTCAGAGGAAACCAACCCTGCTGGCATCTGGATCTTGGGCTTCCAGCCTCTGGGACTGTGAGAAAGTACATTTCTATGTAGACAAGCCACCCAGATGGTGGTAGGAAACTCACACAGAAGGGAACAAAGAAAATGTGGCAGGAACAAAACATGGAAAGGCCTTCTGCTGGCAAAATGAACACAATGGGAGCCATGTCTTGGTGTGCTGTGGAGACATTTGGAGTTTCCAAAGGGAAAGAAGACGCCAGAAGCTTGTTCAGAAGAAATTGAAATCAAGTACAGAGACTGGCAGATGCCTTTTGGTTGCTGTTAGTAGCTAAAAAGCCAGTAGAGATGTCAATTTACTCTCACTGCTCACTTATTAAAAATGTATTTACAGAACATTGACTTTCTGGCACACAGTTCTATGAATTTTAAGCTGTATCTAGATTCTTAAATCCTATCATAATCAGAATACGTAGCCCCTTACATCATGCTGCCCCAAAAGCAAACCTCTCCTCCACTCCTGTCCCATGCCACCCACCTGTCTGTCCCAAGAGTTTTGTTGCTTTCCCAGAATGTCATGTAAATGGAGTCACACAGTAGGTAATGTTTTGAGACTGGCTTCTTTCGCAGCATAACACATTTGAAATTCATTCACGCTGCTGCATGGACCAAGTTTGTTCTCCCGTTTTCGCTGAGTAGTATTCCTTTGTGTGGATGTACTGCGGTCTGTTTATCTACCAGCCGTTGGGTGATTTCCAATCTTTGGTGATTATAAGTTGAGCATCTATCATATTCGTGTACGGGTTTTTATGTAAGCCTAAATTTATATTTCTCTAGGGTAAATATCTAGGAGTGGGAGGGCTGAGTCGCAAGCATGTGTTTACCTTTTTAAGAAACTGCCAGACTATTTCTCAGAGGGGCTGACCCATATCGTGCGCCCACTAGCAATGTGTGGGAGTTCCAGTTGCTCTGCGTCCTCACCAACACTCGATATTGTTGGTTTTAAAACAATTACTGGCCAGACACGGTGCCTCAAGCCTGTAATCCCAGCACTTTGGGAGGCCAAAGCGAGAGGATTGCCTGAGCCCAGGGGTTCGGTACCAGCCTGGGCAACTTGGCGAGACCTCATCTCTACAATAAATGAAAAAATTGGCTGGGAGGGTAGCACACACCTGTAGTTTTGGCTACTTGGAAGACTGAGGCGGAAGGATTGCCTGACCCCAGGGGGTCGAGGCTGTGGTGGCCGTGAGCGTGCCACTGCACTCCAGCCTGGACAACTCAAAAAAAAAAAAATTACTATAGCCATCCAATAGGTGTGTTATGAAAACTCATTGTGGTCTTAATCTGTGTTTCCCTCATGACCAACGATGTCGAACGGTTTTTTATGTGCTTACTTGCCATTTATATGACTCCTCTGGTGACAAGTTTGTTAAAATCTTTTGCTTCATTTAAAAAATTTTTTTGTTGTTATTGAGCTTTGAGGGTACTTTATATATTCTGGATCCAATTCTTTGTCAGAGATGTGATCTGTAAACATTTTCTCCCAGTTTGTAGCTTATCTTTTCATTCTCATAAGAATGACACAGACAGAACAAACAGTTAACTCTGATGAAGTCTAATTGATCACATTTTTCTTCTATGTACTGTGCTTTTGGTGTCAGATCTAAGAACCCAAAGTCACAAGGTTTTTTTTATTCCTTATATAAGTGTACAGTTTTATATTTTACGTGTAGATCTATAATTAGAGTTAATTTTCCTATAAAATGTGTAATAATTTTTATATAAGAATTTTGTATAGGATGCCAGATTTAGGTCAAGTTCATTTTTTACATTTGAGTGTCCAAATGTTTCAATGCCATTTGTTGGAAAGACATTCCTTAATCCACTGAATTGTCTTTGCACCATTGGCAAAAATCAGTTAGCTGGACTTGCGTGGGTCTGTTTCTAGGCTGTTTCGCACATCCATGGGTCTATTTGCCAATATCACTATGTCTTGATTACTGTAGTATTATAGTAAGTTTTAAAATTACTAGTAGTAAGAATCTTCCAAATGAATTTTTTCAAAATTATTTGAGCTATCCTAGCTATTCTTTGCCTTCCCATATAAATTTTAGAATCGGCTTGTTTATATTTATAAAAAATAATGTTATGAGTTTGATAGGAACTGTACTAAACTTATAGATCAATTTGGGGAGAATGGACATCTTTACTATATTAACTCTTTTGATCAATGATCACAGATGTCTTTCCATTTGCCTAGCTTTTCACTAATTTCTTTCATAAGCATTTTGTCATGCTCAGTTTTCAAATCCTGCATGTCTTGTTAGATTCATACCTAAGTATTTCATATTTGGGGTGGAGATAGCATAAATAATATGATTTTAAAATTTCAGTTTCCAGTTGTCCATTGTTGGTACATAGAAATATGATGGATTTGTGTGTGTGTGTGTGTGTGTGTGTGTGGTTCTTGTATCCTGTTGCCTTTCTCAGCTCTTTTATTGATTCTATGAGTTTTTTTGGTAGCGCCCTGGGGACTTTCTATGCAGATAATTGTCATCTGTGAGTAGAAATTGTCTTATTTCTTCCTTCTCATCTAGATACTTTTTATTTCTTTTTCTTGTCCCATTGTTCTGACAACCAGAAGGATATTGAATAAGACCGGGGAGGGTTGAAAAAATCTTAACTTGTTCTTAATCTTAGTGGGGAGATTTTAGACTTTCACCATGAAGTATCTTGTAAGCTCGAGTTTCTGTAGATTTTTTTTTCCAGGAAGTCCCCTTCTTTTCCTAGTTTACTGAGTTTTTAAAAATCATGAATTTTACCAAATGCTTTTTCTTTATCACTGGATTAGATGATGTAGATTTTCTTCTCTAGTTTATTAAGATGATGGTTTACATTGACTGATCTATTTTTTTGAATACTGAGCCGGCCCTGCCTTCTTGGGACAAACCCTATATGCTCACATTGTATCCTTGCCGCACTTGAATTTCACTGTGCTTTACTTACACACAAAGCTGGTAGGATTTAAGTCTTAAAGAAATTTACATACCTAATTCCATTCTGTCCTTTTTCTGGCTTCTGGTTAAGACCATCTGTTACCTGAGTGAGAAAACAGTAATATAAAAACATTTTCAATACCTTATTCATTAGAAATTCAGATAAACATTTCAGTCTTCAAGAAGGTGGCGTAGACACATCCTAAGACCTAAGGGCATGATTACATCAGAAGGGCTCGAGGCTTTGGGAGGCTGAGTCATAGAAGGATCGCTTGAGGCCAGGAGTTCAAGACCATCCTGCGCAACACAGAAAGAGTCTGACTTACAAAAAATAAATAAATTTTAAAAAGAAGGGCTTCATTTCTTCAGCCTTGATTCTCCTTAAGGCTACCATGAGCCTCTACAATTTTTGACCCTTTCTTGACAGTGGTTTCACAGAACACTCACTGCTCTCCAAACAGAACAAGTCATTCAGCAGGTCCCTAATTAAGCAAATAACTAAGAGTCTTATTTCCATATTGCAGTTCTCTAGAAGCTCACTTAAATTCGCCTTCTAGAAAGTTCGAAACCCCCTCATTTAGTTCAACAATACCTTCTAGTTTCTTTGTGTGCTGAACGGCATAGCTAGAGCTCTCTGTTTTGTCAACAACTATTTTGTATGTGCAGTTTTATTGCACTTACCTAACATACTATACATTTTTTAGAAACTGCTCTAGTTTTCTTACTACTCAGCATAAATTTTATTGATATTTTTTTAAAAAGGCGCTCGGTTTCTGTGTCCCAGGAATCGCTAGGGTCCAAGCCGAGCAGCTGCGGCACCAGCCGCTGCACCAGGAAAGCCCTGGCCACTAGCTCCCTAGCCCTCACTCAGTCAGCCACTCACATACCCACTCACCAGCACGTACGCAAAATTTTCCATACACTCACTCACACTGGGACTTGCATAGTCCGACTGGCTCGGCCACTATCTTCCCTGACTCTTCCAGCACAAATTTAAAAAATCAATGTAATTATATATTTAAAACTTTAAATGCACATTTATATTCTGTGTGACTTATATGAAGACACATACGCACATATGTACTCTGTGTGACTTGTATGAACACACATACATGCACGAACACACATAGACCTCACCACGTCTAGACGTTAAAAAAATTTTTTAAATTAATATTAAGCCTTGCCATCCAGCAGTCAAACTTTTATTTGAAGTCTGGCTGGTATTCTGGAAGCCTTATGTTCTTGAAAAAGGAAGTTGAGGATCACCCAATAGAACACTAAATTGAGTAAAACAAAGCCACACCCATAAAAAGCCACGTCTCCCGTATTACAAGGAGTAAAGAGCCCGTGGCAGGTGTTTACTTACCACTCGGGAGTGACTGGGAGCCCACACGAGAAGGGTGTGGCGTTGGCCCTTCTGGAAGTCCTGAGTTCCTGCAGTGACCGGTGGTTCAGTGGAAGAGATGTTTATACTCGTCAGTTTGTCTGCATCAAAAGTCATGAATTCATTCGTCTATAGATGGGGGGTGCGGGGAAGGAGTCATAGTTAACATAGTAGCGTCTTGGCACTGTGCAGCTGAACATAGAAATGGCGCGTTCTGTGATATTCCGTGTTTCCAAGTTCATGTTCATGCACATTGAAAAATGCCTGTAGGGAGTTGGCATTCATATGCCTCAGTTTCCCAACCGCTCTTCTAGACTCTATCATGAAGTGTTTTAGGACCACCACCCCAGGAACTGTACTTTGCAATAAGCATTTTCTTTTGCTTTATGGAGATAAATGCTCTGGGAATTATTTCTTCCATTAGGGAAAGAACGGCATCAGGGACAAAAAACAAAAACAAAACCAAAACATCACTGGTGAAAACCAATACTGGGCTGCCCCAAGCTTTTGGAGTCTGACTTTTTTTTTTTTGTCTTCAAGTTTGCATAGTTTGGCAAGATCTAAAGTGGTGTTTCTCAACCACGACTGAACAGGAATGAGACCACAGTCAAGATCTCTGGGGTTGGGACCCAGCTATCAGAATTTTCAAAGCTCTCCAGGAGATTCCAATGAGGACTCAAGGCTGAGTACTGCCAATCCAGATCAATGATCATCATGATCAGGGTTTCCCAGCCTTGGCACCATTGGCATTTGGGCCAGAGGATTTTGTCCTAGGAAGTGCTGTGTGTCAGCATCCCTGGCTTCTGTGTAAGAGATGATGCCGGTTCACACTCCCAGTTGCCACAACAAAAAATGTCTCCAGAGATTGCCAAATGTCCCCTGGGGTGAAAATCACCCCAGTTGAAAACCACTAACCTAGATCCTTGTGATCTAAAGTGTGGTTCCATAAACAAGGAGCAGCAATATCACCCGAGAGCTTCTTAAAAACGCACCATTTCAGGTCGGGTACGGTGGCTCACGCCTGTCATCCCAGCAATGTGAGAAGCTGAGGAGGCAGCATTGCTTAAGCCCAGGAGTTCAAGATCAGCCTGGGCAACACAGAAAGAGCTTGTCTCCACACAAAAAATTTTGTAAAAAATGAGCCAGACATGGTGGTGCATGCCTGGAGTCCCAGCTACTCAGGATAGCCGAGCTCAGGAGGTGGAGGCTGCAGTGAGCTGGGATTGTGCCACTGCACTCCAGCCTGGGTGACAGAGTGAGACCCCCAACTCAAAACAAAACAAAACAAAACAAAAGCAGCATTTTAGATTTCAGCCCTACTGATTAAGAATCTGCAGCTTAATAACTCCCCATGGGATTTCTATAGCATTCAGGTGCGAGGCACACTGGTTTAGAGTAAAGCCCAAGTGAGATCAAGATACTTAGACACCGGCTGGACTCAGTGGCTCAACCTGTAATCCCAGCACTTTGGGAGGCCGAGGCAAGTGGATTGCCTGAGCCCGCGGGTTCGAGACCAGCCCGGGCAACTTGGAGAGACCTCGTCTCTACAATAAATAAAAAATCAGCTGAGCAGAGTGGTAGTGCACACCTGTAGTTCTGGTTGCTTGGAAGGCTGAGGCGAAAGGATTGCCAGAGCCCAGCAGGTTGGAGCTGTGGTGATTGGGAGTGTGGCACTGCACTCCAGTCTGGGTGACAGAGTGAGACTCCAACTCAAAAAAAAAAAAAAAAGATCCTTAGACATTTCACATGTGGGCTGCTCTTGGGATTGATTATACAAGGACCCAGCAAAACAGCTTCTCCAAATTCTATTCTCAGGTCAGAAGACAAAAAAGAAGGTTGCATTGCCTTCTACTTACTTGAGACATTGGGCCAAGTGTCACCATGTTTCCAGGAAGAGATACTGTCATGTTATTATCCCCTATATTCAAAACTTTAATTTGGACTTCATTTCCTTTGGGGAAGACTGGAAGAGTTTTCTGAGCAAAAGAAAAGAAAATTGGCAGTGAGGTGTTCAGTGCAGCACGGACGACAATCTGAACCCTTGCATGGAGGCACTTTCTCTGGTTGTGAAAGGCCATGTTGGTCGAGACATGCCAGGCACCCCCTATAAGCTGCCAATCACTACTGGGGCACCCACAGAAAATGACACTTGTACAGAATATTGAAGGACTCAGAGGAGGTTGTTACTCTTGGTCTCATCTAGCACCTCCAGGTCAAAGTGTGCCAGGATCGAAAGCCTGGTAGCAGCTAGGGGTCAGAGTATCGTCTCAGTGAATGTTCCCCCTGTTGTGACATCTGAGATCTGCTGTCCGCAACTCCAGTGCCCTCCCTGGAACTCCAGAAGCCCAATTCTCAGCCCCAGCCACGGTGCCGTAGACATCTTCTCACCCTTGCCTACCTACCTTCATGCCTACGGTGTTCCGTCTCAGACCCCGGTGTCGCAGAAGCGATTCGTGTTTACCTGAGCCCACAATTCATTTTCCACAGAGCTAGCTATGTTCAAGAGACAGTGAGCACACCCATGTTCACTGCAGCATTATTCACAACAGCCAAAAGGTGAAAGCAACCCAAGTGTCCACCAAGGACTGAATGGATAAACTAAGTGTCCACCTAGGAGAGACTAGTATCCTACCTTAAAAAGAAAGGAAATTTTGACACACACTACGGCACAGATGAACCTTGAAGACAATATGCTTAGTGAAACAAACCAGTCACGACAAAACAAACACTGCGTGATGCCACTGACACAAGGTACATAGAGTACTCACATTCCTGGGGTCGCCAGGGGCTGGGGGAATGGTTGGGCTTTTGCGGGGTACAGAGATTTCGCTTTGCCAGATGGAGACTGGTTGCACAACCACGTGTGCGTACTGAACACTGAACCACACACAAGTGAGTAAGATGGCAAATTTTGTGTTATATCTATTTTTGCCACAATTAAAAAATTTTTTAAATTTATAGAAATTAAAAGAGAGAGAAAGGGAGGGATGGAGGAAGAGAGACAGAGAGGGAGAGGGAGAAGAGGGAAGGAGGGGAGAGAAAGAGGCAGAGGGGGAAGGAAGAGGGAAGGAGAGAGGGGAGCAGGGTGGGGGAGAGAGAGACAGAGAGATAGATAAACAAAGAGAGACAGAGAGACTGAAGGAGAGAGAGAGAGACAGACAAAGACCGATAGATGGAGAGAGAGAGAGACAGAGAAGGAGAGACAGAGAGAGAGGGAGAGACAGAGAAGGAGAGACAAAAAGAGAGAGACAGAGACAGAGACAGAGGGAGAGACTCTCCTACTTTTCACGTACCACACAGCCCTGTTTCTAGGACCTGATCTCACTCACAGCTTGAGGAGCCTAATCAGGTCCACTGTGGAGCCACTGGAAGTGTGGACTAGCTTGAGAGCTAATCATCACTAGAAAGTTTACCAGAGTCTAAAACGCATTTTTATATCAAAAAGACTATTTACACATGTCTAAAGTGAGGCTTGTGAATGATGGGCGTCTTTTGACCAGATCTCCTAGGAGCTCACACGCCACACCTTTCTCTCCCATTATGAAAAGTGTGTTGTAAGCGCAAACTGTTTAGGTCATTTCTTCCCCTAATGAAGCCTATCCACTTGACCTCCTTCCCAGATGCGCCCTTGCAGGGATGAGGAGGGGTTCTCCCTGTGCCCCACGCTGCCCACAGCGCCAGGGCTCAGTGTATAGGAAGGACCCTGACCTCCCTCATCATCTCCATCCCAGAGAAAGGATTCTGAACCATCCACTAAACCCATCAGGAGAGGACCCTGGAGAATCAGAGGACAACTCACATCAATTTCCACCTGCACGATGGCAGCCACCACAAAGGCCATGGAAGCCAGGAACATTCCAACTGTCATCTTCTTCAGGGAGCTGATAGGTCAAGAAGAGAGTGACTCTCAACCAGTCTCCTACAGATGAGGTCTGCCCCCCACCTGCCCCCAGACACAACTAACTTCCCTACAAAAACACATGGGCTTCGAAGGGTCTCTCCTTCCATGATTCATGGCCGAGACTAAGGAAGATAAATGGAATGCAGCTTCTCATTTGCGTATTTAGATTTCATTTCTAGAGATTATCGTTCAGGTTGTACTCCCAATTACAATGAACATTCTTATTATCTACGTACATAAAAGAACCTTAATTAGAGGATCTTCCAGGCTGCTATTAACAACAGTTTTACTATTGCAGTTATTCTATTCTATTCTATTCATTTTATTTCATGAGTTGGAGTCTTACTGTTGCCCAGGCTGGAGTGCAATGGCACCATCACAGCTCACTGCAGCATCGACCTCCTGGGCTCAGGTGATCCTTCCTTTTCAGCTTCCTGAGTAACCTGTGCTACTGTGCCCTGCTAATTTTTTTTTTTGGGGGGGGGGTAAGGATGGGGTCTCACTATGTTGCTCAGGCTGCTCTCAAACTCCTGGGCTCAAGTGATCCTCTTGCCTTGGTCTCCCAAAGTGCTAGGATTGCAGGCATGAGCCACCACGCCCAGCCAGCACTTTTATTTAAAGGACATTCTCAAAAACATCAGCACAAAACATCTGTTTCATTCCTTCCTCAAGACCCCATCATCTTGGGGGAGTGGCAGAAAGGGTGCAGTCCACTCGCAAAACCCTCAGACCAATGATGCCTCCACCAACCCAAACCCACCAGTCACCTACGTGAAATTGAAGCCACATTTTGCAATCAGAGGATACAGCAGACCGTCAAAGATGGGGACCATGATGACGATCAGGATGGCATTGATGGTCTGCGGATAAAAGGACAGGTAAAATGTTAGGGTTGTCTCAAAGACGATTTTGACCTCAATATTGAACTTCCATACCTTCTCCTACCTGCATCTGATCTGGCTGAATTTCGATAGCTCCCTACGAAGAGAGAAAAACATTCTCACTGAAAAGTGTTACGAAAGGGAGGGAGAAAGGAGACAAAGGGACTTAAAACAAAGGAGGAGTAACCAGGGAGGGTAAAATATCCTGCTCGCCCAAACTTACTATTTTCCCACTCATGGTTGTTGCTTGCAGTGTCCACCGGGAGCCCTTAAAAATGAATAAAGTTTTACTGCATCATTTGGGAATGTGGGTTTTTAAAATTTTACTAGTCAACGGTGAGTCTTTTCCATGTCAGAAATAATTCTGAAATGTTATGGGATTTAAAATTGTTTTAAACATCAAGTTAGTCTCCTGGCTCTATGATACAACTGGGTTAAAACGGGTTGTGCTTCTCCTGTATAAGTGGACACAAAAATAGTGTTCCGGCCCCTCTGAGCTGGAGAAATACACTTCTGATGCTTGTTGGAAAGCACGACAGCACCAGCCAGGTGAAAGCAGCCATGTAAGAATGTCCAATATTTACTGACATCAAGGAGTCAAGAACATCATGATTGTTAAGAGCCATTTTTAGTTGGGCGTAGTGGCTGATGCCTGTCATCCCAGCACTTTGGGAGGCAGAAGCAAGAAGACTGCCTGAGTCCAGAGGTTCGAGACCAGCTTGGGCAATGTGGCGAGACCCTGTCTCTACAACAAATCCAAAAATTAGAGGGTGTGGTGGCACAGCCTGGGCAACTTAGTGAGACCCTGTCTCTACAATAAATCAAAAAATTATCTGGGTGTGGTGGCGGACGCTTATAATTCCAGCTACTTGGAAGGTTGAGGTGGAAGGATCGCTTGAGCCCAGTAGGTTGAGGCTGTGGTGGCCATGAGTGTGCCACTGCACTCCAACCTGGACAACAGAGTGAGACTCCAACTCAAAAAAAAAGGGCCATTTTTTCAAGATTGGTCTAAACTAGATTACCAACAGGAGAGAGATGGATTTAAACCTGGGTAACCTAGTTACAGTCAACGTATTTTATAGTAAAAGATGACCCAGGACTGTATAACTACATATGATAATTTCTATGAAAGACTAAGCCTCTAATTGTTTCAATATAAATCTATCAACTCCACTAGGAGGATATCAAAGAACGTCAGGAAACTATCACTGTTTGAGTTTTTGTTGTTGTTTTTTTTTAAATCAGAATCTCACTTTGTTGCCCAGGCTGGAGTGCAGTGGCATGATCACGACTTGCCGAAGTCTTGACCTCCTGGGCTCCGGCAATCCCGCCTCAACCTCTCGAGTAGCTGGGACTACAGGCGTGCACCACCACACCTGGCTTATTTTTTAATGTTTTCTTTTTTTTTTTTTTTAGAGACAGGTCTAACGATGTTGCCTAGCCTGGTCTCAAACTCCCAGGTTCAAGTAGTCCCCTGGCGTTTGCCTCCCTGAGCGCTAGGATTACGGGTGTGAGCCACCATGCCCAGCATATTTGACCTCTTAATATATGCCTGATCCTGCGTATTTTGTGCATGTTCTTTAACTGGATCCTCACAGCCTCGAGGTGGGTTAAATGACACTTTCAGAGAGGTAAGAGTTATTACCTAAGTCCCACAGCTACCAGGTGAGGAGTGTATTTCTAGCACAAGCCTCATTCCAGTAACCAGCTCTCATCCATCATGTGTCACTGCCTCCCGGGTCTGTATGGTGCTAGTCTAAATCTCACACTTCCAAATAAGAAGATAATGTGTATGCTCAAATTTCTTCCAAGCAACGGAATAATACTAATACTTATAATAATAATACTGCCTGCACAATAAAACCACATGTTCATATTGTTAAAAAATTTTTACTAAAAGAAACAATAGCTGATTGCTTTAGCTACTGACCACTGTGTATTGACCCATCTAACACTATTGTGACACATCCCTGGGCCTGTGTCTCACAGCTGTGGTAGAAAGAACACAGCAAGTTAACCATCTGGTTCTAAGTTCCTGCTTAAAGAGGGGTGACGCTGGTGGAGTCACTTTTCATCCCTAAACGCTGCTTCTGGCCCAAGCATTCTATTTTTAGAATGGAAGACGTCAAGCCCCTGTCTGTTTAAATATTCTCTGGATCCCATAAAAGGCAAGACACATTTTTACCATGCCATATCCGTAGGAAAACAAACTCTTTATTCTCAGTTTTGATTGCAAGAGTCCCGGATGCATTGATGAGGGCTTTGCCAAGGCTCCTTTCTTGACCACATCTGATTTTCTTCATTGTTTTGCAACAGAAATGAGGATAGAACTATCTAGAATTGTTTTGTTGCTGTTTTGTTTTGACCAATAAGCTCAGTGGGATCTAACAATTAAATACGTGAAATATAAAAAAGAAACTAAAAGAGAACTTCTTAAACACGAAATCCTAAACACGTCTTTGTACCTGACAGGCTCCAATGCATGTTTGCTAAGCAGAGACAATGAACAAAGCAGAATTTCACGTTACCTGCTGATCAAACAAGGCCCAGAACATGGGGAGCGGGATGTACAGGAACAGTACCCTCGTAACCATCTTGATCTGAGAGATAAGCCGCTCCTGGAGTGGGGGAGGGACAAGTCAGCCATTGCCTGTATCAACCAGGTGCTCAGGTGCTGCTGAATTTCAGTGAGGGAGAGATTTGCGTCTAGAGACAAGCTGCAAGGTGACTCATCATTCCGAAGGACACTAACACAGGCTTAGAAAACTGAAAATTTCTGGCTGGGCTCAGTGGTAATCCCAGCACTTTGGAAGGTAGAGGCGAGTGGATCGCCTGAGCCTGCAGGTTCGAGACCAGCCTGGGCAACTTGGCGAGACCTCGTCTCCACAATAAATCAAAAATTAGCCAGGCATGGTAGGGCACACCTGTAATTCTGGCAACTTGGAAGGCTGAGGCGGAAGGATCGCTGGAGGCCAGCGGGTCGATGCTGGGGTGGCCGTGCACATGCCACTGCACTCCAGCCTGGGTGACACAGTGAGACTCTGACTCAAAAAATAAAAAATAAAAAGAAAACTGAAAATTTCTAAGCTACTTAAAATATGAACAAAAACGACTATTTAGGAGGTAAATTACTTGAACTTACTAGATATACATTCCCACCATGCTGCCACCACCACTTACCTTTTCTGTATTCAAACCAAAATTATGTGGTCACAATTACACGACTAATGGCAGCGTACATCAAATGGAAAACTATGAAAAGGTAATATTGTCTGCAGATAAATTATATCCATTATTTATCAAGTTCTTCTCAATTAAAAGAGGCATTCATTGATCTATATAGTCTCATTTAACATGCTAAGGAAGGCTAGGAAGACACAACTGATAATTTGGTATGTGTGGCCTTCATCATCGCAACGGAGAGTTTAAATATTCATTTCCTCGAGCAATTGGGATTATTGTAGCCACAACGGTTACTTACGTCATATTTTTCTCTAGCCCAGTCCAACCAGTGCTCTCTCTTGGGAAACGTGTGTCTCCGATGCCTAAATCTGTTTTTGATGGCAAACTGAAGGAAGGAAGAAAAATTAGGTTTCAAAATGGGATCAATGACTTTCTTGGGAAACACATTTCAGTTAAACCCCCTTAAATGGAAAAAGATGTTTGTGAGAAAAGCAAAATATAAAATTGTATATACTAGGATATGAGCAAGATAAAAGGCATAAGTGATGCATTTATTTCTAATCTCTTTCTAACCAAGGTCATTTGGGTTGGGGTAAACACAGTCACACTGTCTCTACTGTTCCCTCCAGATCCTCTGGAAAACAGTAAAGACACACCTGTCACTGAAGTTTTCTAGCAGCCATATTAACAAGTAAAAGAAAAGCAGGCAAAATTCATTTTAAATCCATTTTATTTAACCCAATAAACCCTAACTATGATGTTTCTATATAATCAACATTTTACAAATTAATGAGAATTTCTATATTCATTGCTCATACTAAGTCTTCAAAATAAGGGAGTATTTTACACTTATGGTATATCTTAATTTGGATGCCAAATTTTCATCAGAAAATGTGATCTGTATTTAGATTTCATGAAGTTTATGCTTGAAAAACCAGATTTGCATACAAAGTTGTTCCAGACATGCTTAAAAGCTTTCCAATAACCGAACTGAGCATCGATTTTTAAATTTAAGAGTGACCACATGTCACATTTATTTGAAAACACACAAAAGATATAGGGAAACACATTTTAAAATAGGGTAATATGGGTCAGAAAAATATGCAGATCCATCCTTCATGAAGTTAGGGGCTACTAAGATTCCTTGTTAGAGTTGTTTAGGAGAGAACTTTGGGAAGGGCAAGGTGCATTTGCAATGATAGGGCAACAAGATAAGGTGATGGTGGTGGCGGCTGGGGACATGCATGTGTTTGAAAGGCAACAACTCAAAGCCGCGGGCTGATTTTAGAATAATGGGCAATACAGTTCTGATTCTCAGTAGCTTGAAGTTGTTCTTTAGGGTTTCGAACTATGCTGTCCATTACTTATTAAGGAAGGACTTGAGAACCAAATGCTGCATGCTCTTACTCATAAGTGGACCCTGACCACTGGTCACATGGGTGGGATCAGCAGACGCTAAACACTGCTGGGGGAGGAAAGGAGGGAGGGGGGAGGGGGTGCATGGCATCACCCTGGGTACCTGGTCCACTATCGGAGCAGAGAGGGCCAGCTAGAAGCCCAAATTCCACCTGCATGCAGCCTACTTATGTAGTACCCCACAATGCTAAAACAAAATAAATTTTAAAAAAGAAGAACTCAAATAGATCATTGATAAGGTCTCCTCTTTGCTTGGAAAGAATGTTTTGGTGGAAATTGATCTAATATTAGAATAAAAAGGAATGATTGCACCTGAAGGAAATTTTCTTTTTGACAAGGAGAGGGTACATTGATTTCACAAGGTGAAATACAATACGGTACAATAACCTAGTTGTACAATACAAATGAAATACAATATAATAACCTAATGCAATAAGGCCAGGTAAAGAGACAGTAAGTGACCTAAAATTATCTTAAGGCTGCCTTTGCATCCAAAAGATTATCCACACGGGTATGTTTACATTAAAACGTGCCACATTTTCCCCTGGATATATAATACACACAGTATGTTCACTAAAAAAATGGAGCGTGTATGAGGGAAAAAATTATTTGATTTCATTATCTAAGATGTCTACTCTCAACATCTATTTCCTGCCTATAAATGTACCAGTATGTCCATATTCCAAGTTGTTGCCTATGGGAGAAACCATCTTCTGGACACCTTATCACCAAATATTCTTTGATGCCAGAGATGGACTTCAGTTAAGCACCATCTTCCTATTTTCAGCAACTTGGTGGACTTACATTTTTGCCATTATAAATATTACAATGACAATCTTTGTACACGGTTCTGTGTTCATTTTTAAAAACGGTGCTCTAATCCTTAATTCCCAAAAGCAGCACGAATGACTCCAAGCATCTAAACACTTGAGGCTTTTGCTACACAGAGCCAAGACAGGTCTCCCATGCTCCGGTCACTGCTCCCAGACCTCAGGCACTGTCTGCCAACCTGACAGGCCAAGAATCACTTTGATTTTCTTTCCTCGGACCACTGATCTTATTTTATAAGCCCAAGAGTCATTTCTGTTCCTCTCTTGTTGAGTTCTGCTTGTGTCCTTTTTCTTTTGGTGAGTTTTCTAAGAAGTTTCAATTTATCAAAATCGTTAAGAACAGCTGGGTGTGGTGCCTCACACCTGCAATCCCAACACATTGGGAAGCTGAGGAAGGAGGATTGCTTGAGCCCAGGAGTTTGAAACCAGCCTAGGCCACAGAGCAAGATCTTGTCTCTACCAAAAATTAAAAAACTCGGCCAGGCTTGGAGGTGTGTACTTGTAGTCCCAGCTACTCAGGAGGCTGAGGGGGAAGGATCGCCTGAGCCCAGGAGGTCCAAGGCTGCGGTGAGCTGCGATTGTGCCACTGCATTCCAGCCTGAACGACCGGAGTCTCACTACAGTGAGACTCCAACTCAATACACACATATATATTTTATAGATATATACACTTAGTTAAGAACACTAAAGATATGTTTGAAGGAAAGTCAAAGTTTCATTGAATTTTCATCTCAAGGAGGCAGAAATTTCCGGGGTCGTTAAATGACATCGAGAAAGGGCGACGGGAATACTTACACCCATGCACTTGACCACTTTGGCCATGATGTTGCCCTGTGGCTGGAACTTCTTGTACATCCCACTGCCAATGACAAACACAACTAGATAGGGAAGAAGAAGGTGTGTCAACAAGGTGGTTGCCAGGTCTACTTGTGGCCTAGAGGCGTGAGCTTTTATTTGTGTTGTACGAGGGGGACCCAGAAAACCCCGGAATTTATTTATTAAAAATTGTGTATGGATTCTTACACGTCTCAACTTCAGTCACCCTCCAAGGACTCTCCGTTTCATGTGATACATCTCTCCAGACGCTTTTTCCACTGCTCAGAACAGTGTGTGAACTCATCCATGTTGATGCCTTTTAGTGCTTCTGCTGTTTTTGGTTTCACCTCTGCCACATCGCCAAAATGTTTCCCATTGAGGATTTTTTTTTTATCCAGGGAAACAAAAAACGGTTGCTGGGGGCGCATG
>CAUYQG010115067.1:0-12769 GCA_963574415.1 Tarsius wallacei | reverse complement strand
TCCCGGCCACCGCAGCCTCGACCTGCTGAGCTCCGGCGATCCACCTCAGCCTTCCAAGTAGCTGGAACTACAGGCGCGCGCTACCACGCCCGGCTGATTTTTTATTTATTGTAGAGATGAGGTCTCGCCAAGTTGCCCAGGCAGGTCTTGAACCCACGGGCTCAGGCAATCCACTCACCTCAGCCTCCCAAGGCGCGAGATTACAGGCTGAGCCACCAAGCCTGGCTGGGGCCTCTATTTTAAACCAGAACACACTGAAATGACCCATGGCCATGAACTTTATTAGACTTCTGCAAGATCATTTAGCAATATCCAGCAGACAGAAATGTCACTCCCTCCACAGGCTACTATGCACTCCCTGTGCTAAGTGCCTCACTCAGAGCATCTTGGGAAGAAAGGGTCCTTATCTCCATCCTTCAGATGAGGATGTCGGGGCTGAGTGAGGTTAAGCAACTCATCCAAGAACATTCAGAAAAGGGTAGTGCTGTCTGATTGGAAGTCCCGACGCTGAGACCCGAATCCTTGCCTGTGATGAAGCTCACTGATGGGGCTGAATCCTTTTGCTCCTTGTCAAGTCACAGAAGAGGCCAATCACGGCTTTCAAGAGAGGTGGAAAAGTGGCCACTTGTCCATGAGCTGCAGGAAGCATGGCTCTAAAGCCTGTGGTTTGTTTCCATAGCTCAGTCCAACTATACGCATTAGGGGCTGTATTCAGGTTCTCCAGAGAACCAGAACCAATAGTGGCGGGGTGGGGGGGGGAGGCGTGCAGGGAAGGGTGGAGAGAGAAAGGGAGAGTTTAAGAAATTGGCCCAGGCTGGGCTCGGTGGCTCAGCCTGTAATCCCAGCGCTTGGGGAGGCCAAGGTGAGTGGATTGCCTGAGCCCACAGGTTCAAGACCTGCCCAGGCAAATTGGCGAGACCTCAACTCTACAATAAATCAAATCAAAAATTATCTGGACGTGGTAGCGCGCGACTGTAGTTCCAGCTATTTGGAAGGCTGAGGCTGAAGGATCGCCAGGGCCCAGCAGGTCGAGGCTGCGGTGGCAGGGATCATGCCACTGCACTCCAGTCTGGGTGACAGAGTGAGACTACAACTCAAAAAAGAAAGAAATTGGCTCATGTGATTATGGAGGTTGGCAAGTCCAAAATTTGCAGGCTGGGTCCTCAGGCTGGAAACTCACAGGAGAGCTGACACTGCAGCTCAAGTTCAGAGGTCATCTGCTGGCAGAGTGACTTCCTCCTAGGGGAACCCCAGTCTTATTCTCTTAAAATCTTCAACTGATTGTGTGAGGCCTGTCCCCTTATGGAGCGTCTGCTTTACTCAAAGCCTACTTACTGATTCAAATGTTAATCCCAACCAAAAGATACCTTTACAGAAACATTTGGAATAGATCAAATATCTGGGAACTGCGACTTAGTCAAGTCGACACATAAAATGAACCACCACAGGGACTTTCTCTGCCTTCACTGTCATTCTCAACCTGTGGAGACATGCAATTCCCAGGGGTGCAGGGAGGCGAGCCTGAGCGGTATCCTAGAGCATGTGGTATCTGCCACAGGGCTGTCTCATGCCCAGAAAGACCTGTTGAAGACCAATAACGTGCTGCCAGCTTGGAATCAGCCTGTTGTGCTATCAGGGGGGTCACACTAGATCTTCTGTGACTTTTTTGAACCCAGGCTCATCGCCAGCTTCTGCTTCCTAATGTTTATCTCCTGCTGGGGTTTCAAGATAGGCAGAGACCCCAGAATGGCTAAATCAATCCTTCTCCCTCTGAATGGAGATTAACAAGTATGGAAGCTATCAGGACAGCTTGGGGTTTACAATGTTGCTCCAAGTGGTGCCTTAAATGCCATCCTAGGCCAAGCACAGTGGCTCACACCGGTAATCCCAGGACATTGGGAGGCTGCGGTGAGAAGATTGCCTGAGCCCAGAGGTTCGAGACCAGCGTGGGCAACTTGGTGAGTCCTTGTCTCTGCAATTAATCAAAAATTTATCCAGGCATGGTGGTGTGCACCTGTAGTTCCAGCTACTCGGGAGGCTGAGGCAGAAGGATTACCTGAGCCCGGCAGGTAGAGGCTGTGGTAGCCTTGAGCATGCCACTGCAATCCAGCCTGGGCGACAGAGTGAGACTCTGATTCAAAAACAATACCATCCTGTCTCCCTGCAACCCTTGGTTTTGTGAGCAGAAGGATAATGAGAAGCACGGGATATCGGTCTTATGGAGGTTAGGAAGCGTAACCCCTCACTTTGACTGAGCCAGTCGAAATGAAAAAATGGACTCCACGAAGAGGCTATTTTACAAACGTCTCACTGGATATTGGATTTATCATGACCTTTGGGCCAAAGATTGGCTTCTGCTAGCCTGCAAATCTGTGAGCGCAAAGGTGAGTTTCAAAAATAGCTTCCAGAAATGCGGTGTGCTAATCACAGCATTCGAATGCCAGGTGGAGTGGGCATTTACATTCAGCCTCACCAACGGCCGCTCTCTGGAACGTGCCTTGCAGATGCCCGTTTCAACTCTTGCTTACCAATTTCATGCGATTGCTGCAGAGCCACCATTAGGTTTCAACTCAGGATTTAAATCCTCAACCTCTTCACCTGTCTTTTACAGTTCTCGCTGTGTGCATGCGGCTCTAAAAAGCAACCTGGCAGGGAGAAATCAATAGCAAAAGCAATTGCCAGCTGAACTCCAAACCGCCAGCAGCCGGGTGGCTCGCGTGGGCTCCAGCATCACCGTTCATCTCACAACGGTTCCCCACGCCTCTTTAAGGGCTGTGTTTTCCCACCATGAAAGAGTCATTTGCATCTTCCTTACAACACCGAACAGGAGCGAAACCAACATGACCTAACAGCAGCTAGGAGTTTAGCAGACGTTCTCTCTGCTGTGTCCTCCCAGCTCCTGAGTATGCGCCCTTGAGGTTGGCCTGGGAACTCTGAGCTCCACAGTCCAAGGCTGCCCGGCTGCCCACAGAGATGTGACAGGGGTACAGTCCTGGCGAGGGCGGGAGAGGGGCCTGCCCTCTGTCCTTTCATCATGCAGATCACACAGCCCTGAGTCTTCACGGGCCCTGAGATCATGGGGAGACTCCGTGTACCCTGATGACTTTGCATGTGTCATCACTGCGTCTTAAAACCTTTAAATGAAAAGCTGGTTCCCGAAGTCACAGAGTGTAGGAAGGTGGCTTCCCATGAGTAGCTCTCATCTTGGTGTCCGAGGAGGACAGCCAACCACTCTCACGACATTCCTATCTTTCCATGCTACCATCGCATGTCTGAGCTGGCAGGCGGCCGTCTCCCCACAGCCTGGCATCTTTTCTGGATTCTCCTCTTCCTGTCTCTCTCCCCTTCGGCCCTCCCAGCTTGCAGAACCTGGGACACTTCTTCATCCAGGAGTCCTAGCTGGGACTGAGGGTTCAGTCGGGGGCTTTCTGAGACCAGGAAATAGCTCCACCGGCAAGAGTGAACCCTGGGAGGAGGTTGGGGGACAGGGTTCCAGGCAACCACAGGCACGGCGGGCCAGAGGATATAGCAGGAACAGGGGCAGGTGGCCAGGACAGAGCATCTTTGCAGCTTCATGGCATTCTGCTGGAGAAACAGAGATCAGAGCAGCACCTTCCACTGAGGTCCCTGATGGGAGCCGTGTCTGTCACCAGGTGCCCAGGGCTTTGGGCCCCAGGACCCTCCTGAGAATTCCCCCCTGCCTCTGTGAGAAAATGAACTCCTGTTCCATCCCTCCGGTGGCATTAGCGTCCCCTTGTCCCCAAGAATCTGCCATCAATCACCCTCCTAGTTGCAGATTCCTGACCTTGGCCTGGTGGAGAACGCCAGCTTTATTGCTTGCCTGAAGGCTGGCCTGGGTGGCGCCTGGCGAGCCAAGGTGACTTTGACTGGCAACAATTTAATCACATTTTGCAGCCTCCCGGAGAGCTTGTTTTGTTCCAGTTGAGAAAGAGGGGGCTGGCATCTGCTCCGGATTCCCCACCTCCCCCTGCTCTCCAGCCCCCATCCTCTACCCCCAAAGGGCTTACACATCCCTTCCAATCTGAGGCAACTTCAGAAAGGCAAGAAAAGACAAGCACTGCCCTCAACTACCAGCCCCTCTTGCCTTTGAGTCATCTCTGTTCAATGCACAAAGCACAACTGGCCACGGCTGGCCAGGCTGGGAAAGGAGATCTCGTGCCTTACGAAGGAAGCCAGACACCGTCATCTGCCCTAACCTGGGTGGGGTGAGGCCATGCATGCCCTGTGTGGCGCATGCCGTCTGGCTGTAGGTGTGCACTCAGCAGAGAGGCCTCTGCCGCCACCCATCTGCGCTGACCTGTCCATCAGGAGGATCCTGGCTTTCAGGCTGGGAGGCATGGGGCACCCTTTGCCAAGGGCTGGCAAGCCACACACACCAGCTCCACACTCATTAAACAAGAGGGACCAGCCACCGTGCTCCCAAAGACTGCCAGCCAAGGGGGCACGGCAGTTTTCACTCATTTTCTCACTCTGGTGTCTCCACCGTCAACCACTGCAGAGCCCTGGCCTGCGACTGGGTTCAAAGTTAGCTTCATTCTCCTCCTTGAGTCACACGCCAGCAGCCTGTGTCTTGTGACCGGGAAGCCTGGCCTGGAGTGACTTTGGTAGGGGAAGACATCTACCCCAACTCATGTCTCTATGTCCACTTTCGAGGGGAGGTAGGCCTGGCCCGGAAAGGGCAGCCCACCCAAGACCCCAGCAAGAGCCCGCCCTTCCTAGAAACAGGGCGCCTCCCATCTGGTGTTGCTTTGCTTGTTTATTTATCCCCTCCTTCGGTTCGACGTGAATGGTAGCATAGACAGATGTTCCTTTGAGCGCTGTTTCTTTTACGCTAAGCAACATATTCTGGGACCCTCCAGATTAGTCCACAGGCATCCTCTTGATTCTTCGGACAGTTATATGTTAATTCCTCCACCCTGTGAACGCGCCATACTGTATTCAGTCTGTCCTACTTGGGAGCAGTTAGGGCATTTCTGACATCTTGCACAAAGAATCTGGCGCATAGTTACTCTTACATGGTTGGAGGGTAAGTTTAGGGCAACTTTCTGGAAAGGGGATTTCTGGCTCCATGGTAACCGCCTATGTGGTTTCCTTAGGTGCTGCAAGTTCCGATGTGAAGGGTGGAGCCCGTCAGAGTTGTTACGCTTTGTTCTTGGCATCGGTCCCCGCCGGCAGAATCAGAGCTAGAATCTGTGCACAACTTAACAACTGAGTTATGTGAAAACTGGGACAAGAGCCGAAATGTAATGACTACTTTTCTGAAATGTAGGGGTTGGGCGATCTTCCGAGTTCTCTGCAGGACTGCGACATTTGCGACGGAGTGGTGGACTGTGACCTTTACTTTGCGGTGATTGCTTTTTCATTCGTTGTTTCTAAAAATTCTGTGGCTGGTAAATAAGCCAGAATGACCAGTAACCCTGCCCCATTTTACAGGACAAAACCCGGGAGCGTCCCCTGCCAACGACACGGGCACTTTTTGTTGAAATAGAAAACAGATGCTTTCCCCTCGATGTTGACGTTTAAAAGTGACACTGTCTTACCTCACACGTGATGAAAAATAAGGGTAATACTAAGCCGTCAAGTAAGTGCAAGGGAGCCCAGTGAAGCTTGGGTCTTTCTTGCTGCCTCTTTGGATGCCAAAAACACACACACAGTCAATTCTCTTTATTCATGGAGTGCCTATCTGCAGACTTGCCTACTCAGGAAAATCTTTTTGTAATCCAACATCACCTCGAGGTGATTTCGTGGTCATTTGCAGAGTGGTGATGATTCAGAGTCATCCAATGTGCACATTACCTGCTGAGGGTGGACAGATAGTGGTCTGTCTTCTTATTTTGGCTTTCTAGCAACGGAGTGGTAGACCGTGATCATTACTTTGCAATAGCTTTGCAGTGACTGTGTTTTTTCATTCATTGTTTCTAAAAATTCTGTCAATGGTAAATAAGCCAAGTGAGCAGTAACCCTGCCCCTTTTTACAGGATGAAACCCAGGAGCCTCCCCCCAAAGATACAGGCACTTGTTGTTGAAACAGAAGACATGTGCCTCCCCCTTGATTCTGACCTTTAAAAGTGATGCTGTCTTACCACATGTGATTAATAAGGACAACACTAAGCCATCAAGTGCGTGGGAGTCAACGAGTGTCCCTTTTGTAGCCTCCTGAGTGCCACATGTTTTGCATTTTTGTGCTTTCCGTGGCAGCTTTGCTGTTTCCAATGGCCCCAAGCACAGTGCTGAACCGCTGTCTGCTGTTCTTAGGCACAAGGAGTCTGTGATACGCCTTATGGAGAAAAAACATGTGTTGGAAGAGCTTCATTCAGGCATGAGTTACAGCGCTGCAGGCTGGGAGTCCAAGTTAATGAATCAACAACATATATTGCATCAGGTGTCTTCAAGCAGAAACACATAAAACAAGGTTATGTATTGATTGGTTGATGAAAATGTCTTGACCAGAGGCTCCTGGGAGCCCAGTCCTATATTTCCCCCAAGAGCGATGGTTCAGTGTTTGCTAATTCAGTGTCCGTGATAACTTTATAGAACAGAACTACAGGAATAACAAGAATTAACTGTAAAATCAATATTTTCCTCATCTCCAGTTTCCTGGCCAATTCGTAAGACACCTGGGTGGGGATGCCAAGCCCATGATCTATCACCAGACTTTTGGGTCAAGAGGCTGGCCTGGATGGACAAGCTCTCCATTCACCCCTGTCTTCACGGTCCCCCTGGCTTCAAGGTGGTGGCTTCTTTGAGATCTCAACATCAAATGAGGCTGGACTCCCGGGGCATTGGTTGTGTGTCTTGATGCAACACACTGAGCCCATCTCTGCCGAGCCCGTCTGCAGCATTCCACCATCAGGGAGAGAACAGTTTCCCCTGGTGCTGGGAGATGTCAAGCATGGGGCACCCACTGGTACTCCAAGCTTTGATCTATCAAACGTTTAATAGGCTATCGGATGCTTGGTGCTGCATGGAGCACCAGGAATAGAAAGACAACCAAGACATGCTCCCTGTTTCGAAGAGCATGGAACCTGGAGGGTGAGACAGACAAGTGGGCCAGTAATCCCAACAGCATGTGATGAATGCTGGATAGGACCGTCTAAGGCAGGGTCATTTTTTCTTAAGAGGCCACGTAGTACATACTTTTATCTTTGTTGGCCGGATGACCTCTGTCACCATGACTGAATCCTATTGTTGTCATGTGAAAGCAGCCTAGACAATATGTAAATGAATGGGCATGTCTGTGTTTCCATAAATCTTTATTTACAAAACAGACAGCTGGTGTATGCCTCATGGTTTGCCAGCACCTGGCCTAAGACACTAATCCAAATCAATTTGAGAGTTCCTAGAGCAATCCATTTTGGAGAAACTTCCTGAAGGGAGTGGGATCTGGGCCAATTCTTAGAGGAGACATATTCTTTCATTAGCCTAGATAGGGAGAAAGAGTCCTCCAGGCAGAGCATAGCTGTGATAAAAGCACGGGCCAGGCACAACCTTGACCAGCAGGCGAGGTCTCCCCGCTTTTATACCCATCTAGTCACCCTTCATGTGACCAAGAACGAGATGAAGACAGAGCTCATTTGAAATGCATGTTCTTTGTGAGAACATTTGGCAAATCTCTGCCCCTTGGGTGCGGGACCAATCAGAAAAACATCGTACGCAGTCATCAGTGCCCCCACTGCCTGTGCTAATCGCCTTTAATTCGTGTTGTCATCATCATCCACAGCCTCATTCTCGATCTCCAATTGGTGGCATGTGGCGCTCTTACAGTTTTCCCTCCTAGACCTGCCACGAGATGCTTCTGAGCTCCCCTGTGAGTGTCCTGAGCTCCCCCGCGCCCCTGACGGCACAACTAACCTTCAGGAGAAATGCATTTCCCACCCCCCCGAATGGTGACAATGGTAGTGGAGCGTGGAAGGGGAGACAACTGGGAATGTGGTTTAGAAGGAGGAATCTGCTGACTGTTCATACCTCCACCTTGGGTTTCCATCTTCATGAGGGACTGGGGCAAAGAAAACCATGAGTCGCTTTTCTGAAGACAGCAGAAGATGGAAGAGGAAGAAAAGAAACCAGCACATTTGAAAGCGCTATTGTGGTTTTTCTAAATTCAATTTCACCTGTGTAGGAGTAAGTGCTTATAGATGCTGAGTCGGGAGCCGTCCCTCACCTCGACACCTTCACCTCCACTGAGGAATCTGGGCTCGTCCTCCAGGGGATGACGTCTCATTGGGAATCTTTAAAGAAAGTATGGCTGTCAGAG
Organism: Tarsius wallacei; assembly: GCA_963574415.1. Lineage (NCBI taxonomy): Eukaryota > Metazoa > Chordata > Mammalia > Primates > Tarsiidae > Tarsius > Tarsius wallacei. The sequence continues at coordinate 4,494 of CAUYQG010115067.1, read as the reverse complement.
TGGGGGTCTCTGGGCCTGCCGCAGCAGCATCATCTGGAAGCTTGTTAGAAATATAAGTTATCTGCCCCCACCCTGACCTGCTGACTCAGGCATTCTGTGGATGAGCCCGGGCAATCTGCTTTGCCAGCCTTCCAGGTGATTCCGTGACTGCTCAGGTCTAGGAATCCCTGCTCTAGACAGAGCGGAGAGCCTGCTTTCCCGACATGTGTGCTTTCCTGAGACAGGTGAACAGTCAGCACGAGGCAGCAGCCTGGGGGATCAAAATGTTGTGAATTCCTTCTGGTTCAGCTGAAATTCACCTTTTCATTATCTTCGAACAAAGGGCTTAGCAGGGAAGTGAATTAAATGAACAGAATTACAAGGGAGCTATTCAAAGGGGAAAAGATGTTTTGGGATGCCTTATTACATTAATTGTTTATATGCAAATCATTTATTCTAATTACAAATGAGTCTTCCTTATTGGAGCACATGTAGGAAGTACACTTTGCATATTCAAGTCAGCTCCTTGCCGGTGCTTGAGAGCAAACAACAAAAATACCCTCTCTCGGGTCTCACCGAAAATTCAGGCCATCTCACCCTCAAACCAGCAAGCCATTGCCTGGAGTAAGCACTCGAGGAAAGAAATCTTCATTTTTATTGGTAAATAGCTAATAAAATGTCCGCATCCATTACCTCTTCTCACTTTGGACAGATAGTTGCAATGGCATCTGAAAAATAATGAATGAAAACAGATTTGCAGTGAAGTGTGGCCTGGCTGATGTTCTCATCAGAATCTCAGGACAGGAGCATTCAAATAGGCCAGTGTTTCCCTAACCTCTTATTGACTTTGGCTTCTAAAATCAATTTTCTTTATTAGCTGATGAATCTCTGCAAAAGACTGGCTGTGCGGAATCTGGATAAATTATTTAAGCAGTAAATTGTTTCCATTCTAACTGGTAATAGCGGAGAGATTTAATAGTATATAGCAGAAGCGAAGGACTGAGGGCAAGGTCACCCTGGAAGGTAAAAGACGACTGTAAGGAACCCACAAAGATATGCCTTTGAGAGGAGAGCCAGACAGAACATCCACACTGCACAACTCCAGGAGGCACTGGCCAGACAGACTTCCTTCCTCCTTGGAGACCTCAGTCTATCTCTTAAGGCTTTCAACTGGTTGGGCAAGGCCCATGTGCACCATGGAGGATCATCTGAGTTCCTCAAAGTTGACTGATTCAAATGTTAATTTCATCTAAAAAATACCTTCACAGCAACATGTGACTATTGTTTGACTAAACAACCAGACATGGTAGCCAGACCAGTGGACACATACATATAACCATCATAAGGGGGAGTCAGCTGATTTAATCTGCCAGCACTGTTCCTCCTTTTGCTGGGAGTCAACCCATTGTCCTGGGGATGGCTCTTGTCCTCTGCTCAGTCCTCGGATCCATGTGTCCAGGTAGACTAAACTTTGAGTTTTGGGTGTGGACACCGAGTTAGGCCCGGTCAGTTTATTCCTTTTGTACCCCATGCTTACCCCTTATAAGCCATGGGGATTGATTTCAGGATGAAAACATGACCTAGGAGGGCTAAGCAGAACATTATCACTTTCTTATCCCTAGCCTGGCGAGGGTGGTGGAGCCAGCGTTGGGCGGTAACTCGAGTGGTCCCTGTGAGACCCAGCTCCGGTGGTACTGCGTTATCTATTGGAAGAACTGAAAGGATGAGGCAGGTGAGAGGAAGACCTGGAAGTCCTTTCATAGCATTTGAACTCCTGACCTAGAGTGTCGAGACTGTTCCATGCTGAGACTGGAGATTCTAATATTAGCTCCGGAAGGGCAGGGCATGGTGTGCTCACACCTCCATCTCCAGCACTGACGGCTGTGCCTGGCATAGAGTAGGAACATAGTGATCGCATTTGGATGAATGAATGAACCAAAGATGTTGCATCCTTGCTTAAGCCCCTGGGGCATCTGTCACTTGTAGAGAAGCACATGCCATACAAACGACAGCCTGGGACTGTGGACTGTGGTGTCCACCGAGACTCCAGTATCGTTAACTCCTAAAGTGACTCTGCCTTTCAATTCAGGTCATAAGTGGAGTTCACTCAAAAGGAAGCTGATTGGGAAAAACAGGCCCAGAGTTTTTTCCTCCATCTATAAGTGGAGGCTCGATCAATGGCCACGACCAGGTATTTTTTTGCAAGGCCATTGTTTTCTGTTAAAAACATCAGCAGCTGATTTTAATGGACCTTTTCCTCCTCAGAGTGGGCTGGACTGATCAGAGAGGGAAGGAGAGAGCCAGTGAGGTCGTGAGGGGTCTGAGCAACTATCAAGGCCAGCAATGGGCAGTTCAGATCAGCAGATAAGCCCATCCCAGGATTGCTCAAACCAGAGGACCAGAACCGTGGGTCATCCTGACCCGGGGCACCTGTCTCCCATCACACAGGGCACGTCCATCTCTAAAACATGGACCCTCCATCCATATACACACACAGAGCCTCTATCCCAACACAGACTCCCATCTCCACCACACCCAGGGACTTTGCTTCCTCATGTTCATGCTTTGATGACTCAGTCCTAAAAGCATCTTCTGTTATTTCTGCCATTGAATGCTGGGCATGGGGAAACTCTTTATGCAAACTTGACACGGATGAATTCTGAAGCCCAGTATAGCCAGAACCTAAAACTCTTGTGATCTTTTTATCAATCCTGACCATCATCTGCCTTTGAATCAATGTGCTCCTGGAGCCAAGAGAAGGGTACTTTCTTCTCAAGCATCATTATTCAGCCAAGTCTGTCTTTTGTTGGCAACTCATTTGCATGGAAAATTGACAGATTGTTGGAAGGACAAACTTGAGGAGTATATCAGTGTCACTTTGCTAATTTGAGTCGGTGGGCTGTCATTTAATCACTAGGACCCTACTTCATCTGGGGGTTCATCTGGGAGAACCAAGTGCTTAAATTGCACCCATTTTAACCAACAGGTCTTGTGGGGCTGCATCCCTGTGAACTCTCTGGGTTCAATTGGGCCTGTATCTCCGGCAGACTCACAATGCCCCTGGAAGCCCTCGAGGTAAGTCAGGTTCCTGATTTCTGTTTTGAGTGCACTCCTGTAGAGGCCCTCAGGAAAGCTGGACACAGCGCTAATTCCGGGGTCCGAGGTCCCAGTGAGATGTCACCGGGACCTCCTGTTTTGCCTGTGGGCAGTTAAGTCTCTTTGTTCAGTCCTTGTCCTTATCTTTTCATGTTTGGTGTTTGTCACTGTTGTGTCTGTCATTGCTGTCGATATCATGGGACAGCAATGTTCTCAGCCTGACACCTCTCTGCAGCTGGTCTTATGCCACTTCAAGGATTTCCAGAAAGCGGCACAGGACACGGGTGACCAAGTGAACAAGGATAAACTAACCACCTTTTGCTCTCTTGAATGACCCACATTTCCTAATTGCAGCTGGCCATCAGAGGGGACTTTCAATCCCACTGTAGTGGAGGGAGTCCGCCAGTTTGTCTGTCACTGTCATCCGGACCAGATCCTGTATATTACAGCCTGGTACCTCCTGGTAATGAAACAACCATCATGGATGAGGAAGACACAAAGAAATGATAACTCTTCTTATATTTTATCTCTACAGGAAACTCCTAAAGCCAAATTCCCAGTCCTCCAGAGTCCTCTGGAAGGACGATGACATTCCCCCACCATACCCTGTGCCTGGGCAAAAACAAGGGGCTCAGGAGGCTCTCAGCCCGTCACACACTAGAAGCGGGTCCCCCTATCAGCCCATCTATCCACCACTTCCCCATCTATCCTCAGGAGAGCCGACAGGTCCCAGTCAACCGACGAGCCAGATTTGTCCTCAGAAAGACCGGAGGCGCAGACGCCAGCAGTTCTCCCTTTAAGACAGGTCCCAGGGTTTGATATGGGTGGGACAGGCGCCCCTCCGTTTACGGTATATGTCCCTTTTTCCACTAGTGACCTTTATAACTGGAAGAACCAAAACCCGGCCTTCTCTGAAAAACCCCAGGAACTTATATCTCTCCTAGAAACTATCTTTTTTACCCACCAGCCCACATGGGATGATTGCCAACAGCTTCTCCAAGCTCTCTTCACCACAGAAGAGAGAAAGAATCCACCAGGAAGCGAAAAAGCTGGTACCGGGTCCAGATGGCAGGCCTGCGGAGCAGTCCCGTGTGGAGCATGTCTTCCCCACTGAGAGACCTAACTGAGACCCCAACACTGATGGTGGTAGGGAGAGTCACCACCTATCACCGGACTCTAATGGGGGGGGGGTCTCTGGGCTGCCACAAGGAGCCCAACAAACTTATCCAAGATAAGCGAGGTTATTCAAGGCCACAGGATTCTCCCACTGCTTTTCTAGAATAGCTCATAAAGGCCTAATGGATGTACACTACGATAGACCCTGAAGCCCCTGAAAACCAGAGGGCACTAGTCATAGCATTTGCCTCCCAGTCAGCTCCGGATATAAGAAAGAAACTGCAGAAAATTAAGGGCTTCAAA
>CAUYQG010115063.1:0-14888 GCA_963574415.1 Tarsius wallacei | reverse complement strand
CATGCCCGGCTGATTTTTTGATTTATTGTAGAGATGAGGTCTCGCTTGCCCAGGCGGGTCTCGAACCCGCGGGCTCAGGCAATCCACTCACCTCAGCCTCCCAAAGGCGTGGGATTACAGGCTGAGCCACCGAGCCCGGCTCTTCTTTGAAATTTTAAATGAATACAAACAAAACTGTTTCTTGGCCATTCACTTTTTTGTCTCTTTTAATTTAAATTTGCAGAAGAGTTGCAAAGATATGAAAGAGAACTTCTACATACAATTCACCCAGCTTCTCCACATGTTAACATCTTTATAACCACAGTATATTTATAAAAATTAAGAAACTAACATTGGTACAATACTATTAACTAAATAAGAGACTTTATTTGACTTTCTCTACTTTTTCTCTCGCTATCCTTTTTCTGTTTTAAGACCCAGTTCTGGATATCACATCTTCTTACTCTGCTCCAGTCTATGAGGGTTTCTTAGTCCTACAAGTCTTTTATAACTTCAAAACTTTTAAAGAGTAGTGGTCAGATTTTATCTGGTGTTTTATCATGATTATACTGAAGTAATGGCTTTGGTGCAGAATATCATAGATGCACCGTTCTCATTGTATCAGGGTACATGATATCAACATGACATTACTAATGACGTCAACTTGATGACTTAGATAAGGGAGTGTGTGCCAGGCTTCTTTACTGTAAATTACAATTTTCCCTTCCTGTGCTCTGTTTTTTCATCAGGAGCAAGTCACTAAGTGTAGCCAGACTCAAGGGTAGAGGAATTCAGCTCCAACTCCTACAGTCCTGAGCAGCAAAGAGTTTGTGGATGTACACTATAAAACCACCATCATAATTAACAAATAGTTTGGAGGTGCAAACTATTCCCTTAAAAATTGTCCATTAATTCAGGATTTATCAGTGGATCTTGCCTGCATTAATTATTACTGTGCTTATTCTAATGGTGATTTTCTGTTTCTCTCATTCTCTTTCAATTTATAAAAATTGAAATTCTTCTATTAAAAATTGTCCCTTTCTGGGATTGGCAGGAGTGGGAAACTGCCAGGGGAGGGGGGGGTGGGATTGGCAGTTGAAGGAAACTGCCGGGGGTGGGGGGGTGCACCTCATCAACAGGGGTACCTGCATAATGAACATTTGTATACCTATGCCTAACCCTGAATGGTACCCCACATCTTTAAAATTAAAAACTATAAGTAAATAAACAAACAAATAAATAAATATTGTCCTTTCTTCCTATTTAGTCATGTACGTATGTGTGGAGAGGGGTACTGAAACATTACTTGTATCAGTAAGGGCTCATGAATATTTATTTTATTAATTGTGTTATGATCCAATACTACTGTCATTTATTTTCTGATTTAAATTGTTCCATTGTCAGCCATTAGCAGCTCTTTCAGGCTGACTCCTATGCCTTTTTGACATGCCCCGTCTCTGTGTGTGTGTGTGTGTGTGTGTGTGTGTGTGTGTGTGTGTGTGTGTGTGTGTGTCTTTTTCGGACTTCTTTACTTTTTAGCATTACAAGATACTCCAGACTCTTGCTTTTTTCCTGACCCTGACATAGAAGCAGCTATCTTTCCAATAGTGCTCTGGTTTCTTTTACTGAATAATGGTATTTAGAAACCAGCTTCTGGGAACTAAATGTGCTTTATGTGAATAGAGTGTCACTACTTCTAGTCCATTTCAGTGGAAGGAGCTAGAAAATAATGCATACTAATCCATGTGTGCACTTATATCTACATTTATTTCTGTAACTGTGTGTGTGTGTATGTGTGTGTGTGTGTGTGTGTGTGCTGTATGTGTGTGTGTAAATCATAGGTTCATACTGATATCTCATGTTTCGTTTCGCATCATAGGGTTCATCCTTGCATTTCCAACTTGCTTATTTGTGACTTCTTTCCCTGGCAGTTAAAGTTACTGGGCTCTCATGATCTACTATATATTTACTTATTTGTTCAACCTAGTGTAGAGAATGGTAGTTTTAGGAATGCTCAATTATATAGCCGTAAGAAACAAATTAGCCAAGTAGCACATAGTATTTGTGTACAGTTCTTTTTTATTAGATTTAGAGAATCTAGTGTTACCATTTTAAAAAATTATTTAGCATTTCCTCTCCAACCACTTCAGTGAGCTTATGATATATGTTTATAATATAGTTAACATAGAGTTCCATGGGTTTTGCCAAAGACGTGTGTCTCCCACCACAATGCTATGAAGAAGAGTTCCAATGCCCTGAAAATTGCCTTGTCTGACTCATTTATAGTCTGCCCCTGTCCTTTCCCATCCCTAATTTCTGGCAATTACTGACCTGTTTTCCATTTCTATATTTTTGCCTTTTCCAGACGGTTATGTAAATCATACACTATGTAGACTTAGGTGTTTGAGGGTTCTTTCACTTAGCAAAGAACAATAGTAATTCACTCATGTTTTTGAGTAAATCGATAGTTTGCTCCTTTTTATTGCTTAGTAATGCTCCCTTGCAGGAGGTCACCACAGTTTGTTTATTCATTTACCCACTGAAGGACATCTGGGTTGTTTCCAGTTTTTGATAATTATGAATAAAACTACTATAAACATTTAAGTAAAGGTTTTTGTATGAACATAAACTTATAATTCACTAGATAATGCCTAGAAGTGAAACTGCTGCAACATATAGTGTATTTCCAAGCTTTCCCAAAATGGCTGTACCATTTTGTATTTCCATCAAGATTAAATGAGAGTTTCTGTTGTTCTTCATTGTCTGTAGCAAGTGGCATTGCCTTTTTTTGTTTACATTTGTTTTTAATTTTAACGATTGTAAGACTTGTGTCATTGTGTTTTACTAGAGTTTTAATTTGTATTTTCCTAAGGAGTAGTGGAATCAAGTATCTTTGCATATGATTATTCTCTATTTATATATCTTTTCTGGTAAGTGCCTGTTTAATTAAGTCTTTTGCCCATTGGTCTCCTGGGTTGTTTGTTGAGTTTTAAGTGTTCCTTATACATACTGGGTACAATTTATTTACCAAATATGATGTTATATTTTCTCCTACTCTGTGACTTTCCTTTTGTTTTTTAAACAATGTCTGTGACAAAATAAACGTTTTAAATTTTAGTAGAGCCCGATGTATTCTTTTTTTAAACGTATAATTCTTTTAATTTTTTTTTCTGAAATTTCATCAGCATACCCAAAGTCACAAACATTTTTACCTGTGTTTTCTTCCAAAAGTTTTGTAGCTTTATATTTTACATTTAAGTCCGTGATCTATTTTGGTTAATTTTTCTAAAATATGTGAGATATGCATTATCATGTCTTTTTTTCATATGAAAATCCAAGTATCATTTATTGAAAATTCTATCTTTTCCAGTAAATTTTCTTTGCACTGCTCTCAAAAATTTGATTAAAATTTAAGTCTACTAGTGGACTCTCTATTCTGTTCCACTGATCTATATGCCTACTGTTCCTCATATAACTCTGTCTTAATTACTGTTGCTTTATACTATGTAATGGAATCTAAAGGTGGAGTGATCCAACTTCATTCTTCTTTCTCAGAATTGTTTTGGTTACTATAATTTCTTTATTTTCCTTTATAAATTACCTTATCAACAATACCAATTAAAAATTGCTGTGATTTTGATTAAGGTTGTGTTGGATCTGTATATCAAGTTGGAGGGAAATTACATCTCAACATTATTAAGTCTTCTGGCCATAGCATTATCTATTTATATGGCTCTTCTTTGATTTATTTTATTATTATTTTGTAGTTTTCAGCATACAGATTCTATATACAATCAGTTTGATGTAGGAACACATACAGATACATATAGGAATACATATGGTATATAGAAATACAATTACCTTTATATATTGACCATGTATCCTGTGAACTTGCTAAACTCAATTATTAGTTTTAAAGATTTCTTTTGGCATATTCTTTGGGATTTTCTATATAGATAATCTTATCATCAGAGAATAAAAGCAATTTTATACCTTATTTTCCAATATTTATGTCTTTATTCTTTTTTTTTTTCTTTATTACACTGGCTAGAACTTCCAGTAAAAGATTGAAAAACAGAAGCAAGAGAGAATATTCTTACTGTGTTCCTGATTTTAGGAGAAAAATATTCAGTTTTTTTCTAAATCTGTTGAGATGTTTATATAATTTTTATGTGACCCTTCTAATATGATGAAGTACACAAATTGACTTTGGAATGTCAAGCCAGCTTTGCATTTTCAGAATGAAACCTATTTGATCATGACGTGTTATTCTGTCCTGACAGTGCATTGTTTAATTTAATTTGTAATACATTTTTTTCTATGTTTAAAATTGATTTTTTTCCTGAACATTTGCCATAATATTGTAAGAAAGGGATTAGAAGTAGCTGGAAATTGCCAGCAGATGAAGGGGGGCACATAACATCGGTAAGGTACGTGATCTCAAACCAGACAAAGTGGGGACCAAAGGGAGGCCCAAACTTTACCTGTAAGATGACCACTTGTATACCTAATCCTGAACTGTACCCCACATGTTTAAAATAAAATACATTTTTAAAAAATTTTAAATTAAAAAATAAATTTAAAAAAAATTTTTAGATGGATTTGTTTTGTTTTGTGTGTCTTGGTTTTAATATTAGGATAATACTGACATCATAAAATGAGTTTGGAAATGTTTCTTCCTGTTACATTTTCTAAAGGGATTATATAGAATTGGTATTATTTTTTTCTTAAATGTTTTAAGAAACTAGCCAGTAAAGTTGTCTGGGTAAAAAGTATTTCTTTACAGAAGATTATTAATATTTTATTCAATTTCTCTAATAGATATAGGACTATTCAGATTAACTATTAACTCTTGCTTGAATTTTCATAGTTTGTATCTTTCAAATGATTGGGCCATTTCACTAAGCTGCAAGATTTATAGGTAGAAATGTGTTCTCAGTAGTCTCTTGTATGTTTAATGTATGTTGTGTTGGTAGTGATATGCTCTCTTTTTTCTCCTGAAAATGGCAGTTTGTGTCTTCTTTCTGCTGTTTCTTGGTCAGTCTGGATAGAAATTTATTCACTGTTCTGATATTCTCAAGAACCAGATTTGGGTTTCATTAATTTTTCTTCATGTTTCGTTTTGTTTTCAGATTCACTAATTTCAACATTAAACTTGATTTTCTTCCTTCTGCTGTTTTATGTTTAATGTTTTCTTTTTTCTTGTTTCTGAAGGTGGTAACATAGTTTACTGATTTCAGAGTTTTTAAATTTTCTAATATAGGTAATGCTGTACATTTCCTTCTGAGCTCTGTTTTAGTTGCATCATGTCAATGTTGATATGTTTTATTTTCATTTCATTTTCTTAAAAAATGTATTTTGGAAAATTCTGCTTTAACTTCCTATTTGACTCAGAAAATTTAACTTTGCTCACAAAAAATTCCCCACAAAACTTTACAGTGTTACTCTATTCCTTCCATAACATTTTGATTTGTTGATGTCACAATTTACATTTCTATATAGTATATTTCTTTACAAATTATTGTAGCTATTATTTTTAAGTTTCATATTTTAACCTTCATATTAAAAATATAAGTAATTTATATACCGTCATTATAGTGCTAGAATATTCTGAATTTGACTGTGTGCTTAAATTTACCAGTAATCTTTGTACTTTCAGGTGTTTTTATGTTACTCATTAGCATCTTTTTCTTTCAGCTTTAAAAACACCCTTTAGCATTTTTTGTAAGGCAGTTCTGATGGTGATGAAATCTCTCAGATTTTGTTTGGGAAAGTATATATTTTTCATTTCTAAAAGATAGTTTTGATGGGTATAGTATTCTTGATTGGCAGGATTTGTTTTTTTCCTTTGGCACTTTGGCTATATCATCTCACTCCTTCTTGTGCTGTAAGGTTTCTGCTGAGAAGTCTGCTGCTAGCTGTATTGATATTCCAATTATACATTATGCTATTTGTGTCTTTTACCACTTTTAGAATCTTTTCTTTGTCTACAATATTCGATAATTTCATTATACTATGGTGTGGTGTAGTCTTATTTGGATTAAATAGGACTGGAGAACTTTGACTTTCCTGTACCTGTGTATTTACCTCTTACTCCAGGTTTGAAGAGTTTTCTGTTTTCCTTCCTGCCTTCCTCCCTCCCACCCTCCACCCCTTCCTCCCTCCCAGCCATACATACTGGGCAAGATCTATCTCACTTAGGCTGGAATGTGGTGACACAACTATAGCTCACTGTAACCTCAAACTCCCACTATGTTCCCAGGCTGGTCTCAAATTCTTGGCCTCAAATGACCCTCCTACCCTCACCTACCAAAGCACTGGAATTATACTTGTGAGTCAATGTGCCCAGCCCTTACTATTTCTTTAAATATGCTTTCTGCCTATTTATCTTTCTCTTCCCCTTCTTTAACCCCATAAATTTGTTCTTCTAATTTTGTCCCATAATTCCTGTAAGTTTTCTTCATTTCTTTCCATTCTTTTTTCCTTCTGTTTGCACATTTTTAAATACCTTATCTTCAAGTTCATAGATTCTTCTTTTCTGCTTGATCAATTTATATGGATATTCTCTATAGTATTTTTCATTTTTTTTCCTACAGGATTTCTGTTTGATTTTTTTAATTATTTCTTTTTTTTTTAAATTATTTCAATCTGTGTATTAAATTTCTTGTTCTGGTCGTTTATTGTTTTCCTCATTTCATTGAGTTGTTTCTCTGCATTTTCATAAAATTCACCGAGCTTCTTTAAAACAGTTATTTTAATTCATTGTCAAGCATTTTAAATATCTCCATTGCTCTAGAATCAGTTACCGGCATTTTACTTTGGCCATTTGATGATGTCATATTTTCCTGGTTGTTTTTGATTCTTGTGGTCATGCAGCGATGTCTGCACATTTGAAAAAGTAAGTACTTATTCCAGTCTTCAAAGAATTTATCTGGGAATGTCCTGTGTCTGATGACCTGCTGGTATGGACTGGAAGTCTGGGATAGCTACAGCCAGTGCAACACTGCCAGAAGTCTGAAACCCCCTGTTGGCACAGCACTGGGGTGGGCCAGAAACCAGAGACTGCTGATGATAGCTGGAGGTCTGGAGCCCAAGGATGATAATGTCAGCCCAGTGGTGATGTAGGTTGGAGATCAACTTTGCCACACAAGCCTAACACCTAGGGGTTTGTAATTCTGTCTTACACTGCAGTGGGCTTAGAGACTCAGTTTGTGAGTATCAACCTGGAATATGAGGCCATACAAGCCTGACTGGTGTGGGTTTTACTGTGATAGGCCGAGCATGGGGTTCCAAGGCAAAGTCCTGTGCTCACTTTCCTCTCTATCCCTCAAGTAGATAGATCTCTCTTTAAGCTGGGCTACCTGTGGTTGTAGGAGGGGTAATGCAGGTTATGTAAAACTGTCCTTTCTATCTTCTTCAATGCATTTTTTTTTATTCTTGTCCTACAACCAGATACTGTGATTCCTGGTTCTCTTGTGATTCTCTTGTGAAGGTATCTTCATGCCTGGATAGTAGTTCAAATTGATGTTTATGCAGGGGATAATTGCTGGAGAGTCCTACCCTGTCATATCACTTCACTCCTCTCAAGAAATTGTAAAGTAAGGATACTGTCATTTGATGAACTCATCTGGTAGGGCAGAAAGCGCTGCTTGTCAAGTATAATTACCACCATTCTCCTAAGATGAAGTAGAGGTTTCCTCAAAGAAAACTGGAGTATTCTTTGAATGTAAGAGTGAAGAAACTTACCAAAACTGAACGTTGATGTTTTATACATTAAATGTATAAGAAAACTTATGAAAGAACATAAGATATTTCCAAATAACAAGCAAAATATATTTTAAATGGGAATGTTTATAGTAGTAAGTTGGTTTTTAAAAGTAGTGACTTGGTTGTAACACAGTTTTCAAGATGAGACTATTACCTATTTCTTTGATCATCTTCTTGTCTGTAATATGCCCATAATTCTATTAACTATTAGTATAAAACTCAATGTTTAAAGAGGTATGGTTTGATTTATGAAACATCGCTCTAAAGAAAACTATAATGAAGAAAAGACATTATGTCTAGAAACAAAAAATATCATTTTCCAAAGCTCCACTTTTTTTGGTTTTACCTATATTATATCTATGTTCTTATTTTTTAATATTTAAGAGAAATTTCAAGGCACATAAAGGTAAAAATGCATAATACAAATATTGGCTCATTATTACCACCTATATTTTATACACATTGACATAGTGTCCTATTTCCTTATTCTTTTTAAATAAAAGGAATAAATTATTACAGGAAAAATAAGGCTCATTTGTATTCCCTCCCCAATCCCATTTAATTTTATTTCCCCACAAAGACTATAGCCATCTTGAATTAGATGTCTACCTCTCCTTTTCATTCAGTTTTCTGTTTTATAATTATTTTTAGCTGTTCTGTATTCATATGTGACTGTAAATAATATAAATATTTTCTTTTAAAAAATCTATACTGAACTTATCTTTCTGCAGATTTCTTTATGTATCATTTTGAGAACTGTTGGTGTTGATATATATATACTTTCCCAGCTAGTTTAATTGCTATATAATTGTTGACTTGTGATTGTGTTTTATTTGCTCATTCTTCTGCTGTTGCCATATACAACTTTGTGCATCTAGCATTCTTCATAGGTCAAAAAAATCTCTCTTGTATGTTAACCAAGACAGAACATCACTGGGCCACATTGTACGCATTTTCAATTTTGTTAAAAACAGCCAAATTTTCTTACAAAGTGATTGTAAGAAAGTGGTTGAATGTATACTCCAACCGAATATGAGAATTTAAGAGCTAACACATTCTCTCCAACTCTTGACATTGTGAAGCTCCTTAAATTTTTGTCAAGTTAGCGATTGTGAAATATAATCCCATAGCTGTTTCAATTTATTATTCCTTGATTTCTAGTACAATTGAGTATACTTTCACATGTATTTCTTCCTCTGTGATTGCCATTTTATGTTTGCCCTTTTCTAATTGACTTGTAAACTTTAAAAAATATTTTCAGTATACTAATCTGTTTGCCAAATATCTATATTACAAATCTATTGTGATAATACTTTAGCTTTGTTTACAAAATTTTTTTTATGTGATATGATATAGATGTCTCATTTTTTAAATGGAAAGCAACAAATCCTAATTCCAGTTATAGAACCATATTTTCTTTCTCATTGATTTGAAATGTCACTTTTATAATCTATGAATTTCCAAACATTCATGGGTCTTTATGGATTATTGCTTCTTTCTTTTTGAACTATTTGTTCAAGCTCTTTGTTATTTCCACATTATTGTAATACATTTCTTTATTATAAATCTTGAAATTGCATTGGACAAGTCCCTCTGTTCTTTTTAACTTTTTTAAGTCCTAGCTATTCTTGGGATTACACATTAACACATAAACATAAGCATTGTTTTTCAACTTTGACAAAATAATCCTGTTGGGATTTGAATTTGTTTAACATTTATAGATTAGTCTGTATTCTCCTCATATTTTAAATCTGTTTCAAATATTTCCACATAAAATAACACATGCATTCGGGAAAGTATTAGATGTTAACCAGCTCATAGATATACTATGATTAAATCATAAATGTAAATTTATGTTAGCTGTGATTCGTTGAAATGGAAGACAGAAGTGAACATTTTCTATATACAAAAGAGTTTTTGCAGTTATTTTAAGACTCTAGCTAAATTGAACTTTTGATCTCCAATGTTTCCATTATCTTAGATCTATCAATGAGCTGTAAACAAAGTCTGGATAATTTTATAACTAATATTTAGAAAAGATATAATGATTAAACATATGTACTTACTAGAAGCTACTTTGTTACCATTTCTGAAACTGATTCTCCAATGCACAGAAAATACTTCAGAATTGCTCACCTATACCACTGTGAAAAATTGAATCTACTAGAGTTAAATTCATTTTTTACAGTTATTTTTTTCTCTGTGAACAGATGCTATAAAGTCAAAGCATTTGTCTTTTTATGTCTAGCTTATTTCACCTAACATCAAACCTCCAATTCTATTCATGTTGCTGCAGATGACAGGATTTTATTCCTTTTCATGGCTGAGTAATATTCCATTGTGTATACATAGCACATTTACTTTACTCATGCACCCACTGATGGGCACATAAGTTGATTGCATACCTTTGCTATTGTGACTAGTGCTGCATGGGAGTGCATGTTTATTGTATATGTTGTTTTTAACTTTGATATACTGATTTTCTTTCTTTTGGATATATACCCAACAGTAATACTGCTGGACTGTATAGTCATTCTATTTGTATTCTTTTTTGAGATACCTTCATTTTCTATAATGGCTAGACTACTTATATTCTGACCAACAGTGTATTATCATTCCCTTTTCTCTATGTAGTTACCAGCATTTTAAAAAGATCTCGTTAATAATAGCCATTCTAAATTGGGGTGAGATAATATCTCATTGTGGTTTTGATTTGTGTTTCCTTGATGATTATTCGTGTTGAGTATTTTTTCATATATATCCATTGACCATTTATATATATTCTTTGGAGAAATGTCTATTCAGATCTTTTGCGTATTTTTAAATTGAATTGCTTGATTTTTTGCTCTTGAGTTGTTTGAGTTCCATATATTCTGGTTATTAATCCCTTGTCAGATTGATAGTTTGCAAATATTTTCTCCCATTTATTCACACACATGTGGGAGTTAAAGAAAATTAAATATCATGGAGATAAAGCATAGAAGAGTAGTTACCAGAGTCTGAGAGGAATAAAGAGAGGCGGAGAAGGATGAAAAGTTGGTTAATAGGTACTTAGATAGAGTCAGTTTTAGTATTTGATAGTACAGTAAGGTGATTACAGTTAATAATAATTTATTAAGCCGGGTTCGGTGGCTCAGCCTGTAATCCCGCAATTTGGGAGGCTGAGGTGAGTGAATTGCCTGAGCCCATGGGTTCGAGACCCACCTGGGAAACTTGGCGAGACCTCATCTCTACAATAAATCAAAAATTAGCCGGGTGTGGTAGCGGGCGCCTGTAGTTCCAGCTACTTGGAAGGCTGAGGCGGAAGGATCACCGGAGCCCAGTAGGTCAAGGCTGCGGTGGCCAGAAGTGGCCACTGCACTCCTGTCTGGGTGACAGAGTAAGACTCCAACTAAAAAAAAAAAATTAAATTAAAAATAATAATAATAATAATAATTTATTATATATTTCAACATAACTAGAAAAATTAGATCATTTCTAGCACAAAAAAAGATAAATGTTTGAGGTGATGGATATCCCAATTACCCTACTTTGATCACTACACATTGTATACATGCGTCAAAATATCATATGTACCCTCCAAATATGTACAACTATGAACATCAATAAGAAAATACAAAAAACTTCTCTTTGTCAGACAATAAACTTTTCGAACTTCCCTATTTCTTGACCTATATTTTATTTTCATTATAGCTAGTGTTTTTATCCAAATGCCTATTTCTAACTGGTGATGAAATTTCATAATAAATTATTACTGTTAACCTCACTGCCCCCCAAAATGCTAACCGATTCTGATGGTCTTCAGAAATTATTTGACATCATGGAATAAAATTATGCATCTAAAAAAAGTCAAAGCATAGTACTTAAAAAATTATTTGAGTTTAGTAAGTGTCAACCACTGTGTGCTGCATGGGCATTGGTGATCGATTATCCAGAAAGAGAAACGAGAGAAGATTCTCAATTGTCTTCTAGGTGTTGGCAAGAATTTGTTTTCTACCATTCTTTTTTTTTTTTGACACATTATAGTAGTATGTAACAATTATGTAGAATTTGATATTTTTATCCATTTGAAATCAAATTTGATGTATATGTTGTGTAATGATCAAATCAGGGTATTTAGTGTATCCATTACCTCTCACATTCATTATTTTTTTGTGGTGAAAGTCTTAAAAGCCTCTTTCTGGCTCTTTTGTAATATACCTTTCTGTTAATTATCATCACCTTACTATGCAATAGAACACAGGCACTTATTCTATTTATCTAATTTTTACTTTGTAGCTATTAATCAACATCTCCTCCACCTTTCCTATCCCACCCATTCCCAGTCTCTGGTAATCACTGTTCTACTCTCTGTGTCCATATCAACTTAAAAATAAATTCCAGATATAAATGAGGTCACACAGTCATACTCCTTCTGTGCCTGGCTTATTTCACTTAAAACAATAACCTTCAAGTCCATCCCTGTTGTCACAAATGCAGTATTTCTTTCTTTTTTTTTTTAATGACTGAACAGTATTCCATTGTGTATCATATGTACCACATTTTGTCATTCTGTCTGAGGGCAATGAGGATCCATTGACAAGCTGTTAAGCATGTGAGAGACAGTCAGATTGGTGATTTAGAAAGCCTACAGTATATAGAGGATGCATTGCGGAGGGACAAGACTGGGGCTAGAAATATCAGAGAGAAGACAGACAAAGAGAAAGAGAGTCAGTTTACGAAAATATAATTTCTAACAATCTTACTGATGGCTACCAAAAACTCTCAGGTTAATTATGCATTTATTGTTTGAATCGGATGTCCTTGTAAATCAGGATAAGGGACATCATGCAGGGGAGGAGGGAACAAGGTGGCTTACTGGTATTATCTTAACAGAAGTACAAAATTCTATGTTAATGTCCATTTCTATGAAGAATATACCTAAAAATAAAGGAAGGGAATGTGTCTTTAGTCAAATAAAAGGATTATTTCAAATATTATTTCTAGTACTAAAGAACTAAAGATAACAGAATCCAATGAAACAATCAAATTTTAGAATATAAATTCATTAAAGGAATCTTACAAAGGACAACCATTTTGTAGCAATGTGCATTTAAATTTATCCTATGGTATTAATTTTTGGTTGAAGCCAAATCTATATTCTCAAGATAAGTGGAGGACTTTAGCACCAATCTGGTTAATTGAGGTAAACTATCTTCTTTTTTTGAAAACATCTAGTTAGTTATGACAAAAAAAACCTTGTTTATTATTTGCATTATCTATCATGTCTTGGCTTTTTGGCTAAGATCAAATGTGTTACTTGCATTATCTGATAATTGCCTCACTTTCCTATTTCATATGGTATCTGAAGATATAGTCCTAAAGTCCTTCATGAAGCTCAAAAGATAATAACATCAAAGGATTTTCTTGGACTACTACTGCTGTTGTTTTATAAGCATAGCCCACTCACTGGTTCTTCTGGGGCTAAAAGGAAGGCGGGAAGTTTACTTTCCTCAGAAGCTTACTGATGCTTTTAGTGTCTCTAAGGGCAATTTGAGGGGAAAAAAAAGTCCAAATCCTCTTCATCCTAAGCATTGTAGACAATAAATTAATAGCTTCTATTTTCCAAATAGTCAGCCACCTCTAGCCTTTCTACCTTTTAATCAGCTGCTGTGTGACAGAAATCGCTGGTGTATGTCAAACCCATATCATTTAGCAGAATTGCTCCTCAAACACAATCTGAAAGAAAGAATCGTGACTTTACATGGTGTTAGGCAACTCTGGCTTTCCTCTTTCTCATCAAAAGTTTAATCTTCTAAAATCCAGTAAAGATTTTTTTTTTTTAATAGAAATGAGTCTATGCTTCTTCCAGTAATGAGGTAACTAAGCTAAATCTGTTGTGTACTAAGAAAGTTAGGATCCAGGAATTCTTGTCCAAATTTTTCTAATGTTACAACAATACATTAAAATACTTAACATCTAGTGCGCGCCTGTAGTTCCAGCTACTTGGAAGACTGAGGTGGAAGGATCTCTGGAGCCCAACAGGTCGAGGCTGCGGTGGCCGGGAGCGGTCACTGCACTCCAGCCTGGGCGACAGAGTGAGACTCCAACTCAAAAAAAAAAATTTTTTTTATTTTTGGGGACTGTCAACTGATAATTGGGTGGTTTGAATCAGAGGCAACTGGTTGTTTTACTCCCATTAGTACTTCAGATGCAGCAACAAATGAATACTTATGCTCATCCATAAATTTCAAGTCACATGTTTTAAAATTTCACCTATGATTAAACATTGTTTCAAGGTTGCAGTTAAACTGGTCAATCTCCACTAGACCTTTAACCCAAAATGTAATATCAAGTATCCATGTGCTTCTCTAAACTTCCTTGCAGTTAGATTGGGGCCGGTGATTGTGCTGAAGCCAATGGATATGAGTGAAAGTGATAAAGGCCAATCCTCTGCTAATTGGAAAGATGTGAAGGACAGCCCCCCAGTACACTTCAGATAGCATACTGTATGAGTATGATACAGCAAGAAACAAACCCATGTGGCATTAAGCTTCTGAAATTTTATATTTCATTTATTGCTGCACCATTTTGTGAGATTAGACTGCATCAGCTTTCGTTTCATTTTTCCCTTAGTATATACAATTCTTCTCATTTTTTTCCTTTTCTCTCTCTCTCTTTTTAAAGATATGGGGTACAATTCAGGATTAGGTATACAAGTGGTCATCATATAGGCAAAGTTTGAGTCTCCTTTTGGTCCCCACTTAGCCCTGTTTGAGATCAGGTACCCTTGTTAATGTTATGTGCCCCTCCCTGCCAGAGTCCCACTCCAGCAGGTTCAGGGTTTCCCGAAGGAAGGGCGGCGTCGGTGAGTGAAGAGATGGACACAGACCTGGTGTTTATGCAGGACTGCTCGTTTATTTCTAGCACATCTGTGATTTATATAACTTTTTGTCACATAGCCTTTTGGGTGACCTACATGAGAAATCTTTTCTTGACATTACTCAAATTCTCCAAAACAAGTTTCTTAAAACATTAATGATAGTTATGTGCAACTTTCCAAGTGTTTTTCTCATATTTTTACGGTTAGGTGGACAGTCTATGTGAAACCTTTCACGTACTCTTCTCATACTTTAACAATTAGAAGCCAGGCTCGGTGGCTC
>CAUYQG010115060.1:0-27453 GCA_963574415.1 Tarsius wallacei | reverse complement strand
GGCCTAAAACCTAAGTTGGACTACAAATAATGGTCATTGACAAAGGCCTAAAAACTTGCTAGACTACCTGGCACTGGTTCACCATCATCCCAGCAGCACCAATAAATCAGGGCACCTGGACACCAAATTAATTTCTAAGTTAATATAAATATCAGCCTCCTGGTTCTGGCCATCTATGTTGAAATCATATAATTTATCCACAACAAACAAGTCAATTCTTTGACTTATGATCAAGAAAAGGGGGGAATGAAGTATTTGAAATATTTGCTGTTAAAGTGTTTTACAGCATTACATGAAATATTTAAAATGTTTGCTGTTTTTGAATGAAATGTTTAGAATGTTTGCTGTGTTTTGTTTAAAACCTAAGTTTGCATTTCAAGTATTTTCATATAGATGATTTTAGTTAAAACTCCATTTTATAATTTGTCTCCATTTTGAAGCCCTGTGTGGATGATGTAGTAATTTTTTAAAATTTTGCTCATAAACAACCCTCACAGCCCTGTACCACACCCAGTGCTCCAATGCTTCCCCCTTATCTGAGTGTACCATGTGCCAAACCCCAAAACATATGTTTTAATCTCTGTATGCCTCAGTTTTCCCACTGCTTTACCTATAAAATCACCCCACTACTTTCATTCAGAGCCGAGAGTCTTGGAGGTGTGAACCCCCTCTCGACTGCTGGCTATGAAAGGGCTCATTAATTCGACCTTTATTGTGCTGGTTATCCGATTTTTTGCAACTTGCTCACATCATGATGTTCCCAAATACCAGTTTTTATTTCAAGATTCTTGGTCAGCCTCTTTTTCACTCCAGTTTGCATCTCTGTTAAGGGATCCCTCTGACTGCTATGATAAACACATTGATGGGAGCTGTTTAAACCAAGCAAGATTAGACTCAACTAAATTAAGAAAAGTGTTAGGAGTAAGACTTTTCCATGAGCTCCTAGAAAGCTCAAATGATGACATTTGTCTGGGAATTAGGCTTTTGGGGAAATTCCAAACCTGTTATATGTCTGTTTCAGTGAATGCTATTCTGCTGTCATTTGGAAACCGTTCATTTTCATGGCTAATGTCATTTTGGAGACAGAAAAATTGGGATAAAAACAAACATACATACACACTCTCAAATACACAAAGTTTTTAATTCTTACAGAAATATGACTTCTTATTTGTTAATGCTCCTAAGGTCACAAGATTTTTTAAATGATTAGAGTTCCAAGAAAGTTAATTTAGACTATTTAAAAAACTATTTTCAATGCGATTTTCATGGTGGTTTCAGTTTTCTGATGCCTTCAAACCACCATTCCAGAAGTGCTTTTGAAATTTCCTTTTTTGAAACAATAAATAAATAAATAACATAACTTTGAGAACAGGACTGTCAGGGGGACCTTAATGACTATTATATTCTACCTTCTTTGGGAGATTATTGCACATCAGTTCTCATCTTTAATGTGGTGGAGACAATTGCTTCTCCTTGCCCCGCACACCTAAAATTCAGACACTGAACACCTTTCAAAACATTCAGAAATTACAATTTAAAGGTTTTTTCCTACCATCTACAAATTGCCACTATCTCTTTCTCTATCTAGAATGTGATTTCTAGTTATGTTGATAGAACTCCAATATTTCTTGAGCAGAAATTATCTTCTATGAGTGGTTATGCTAGCTAATGAACCTACATGAGGCAGGTATGAGATATGTATCTGAATTCCGATGCTTCAATCTGGAAAGGAGAATATCACTCACTTGAAATTAACTTTAATGCTTTTTAAATTCAAAGTATATATGACTTTATCTCCTGACTTCTCAATATTACCCCAGTACATGCAGTAATATTGCCAATAATCACTATTTTGGGGTGGTAATATTTTGTGTAATTCTACATTTCTTTGTTAACAGTTTAAGATTCACAGTTTAGTATTTAGTATATAAATACAGTTTAGTATTTAGTATATAACAGTTTAGTATTGCTTGAATTTTAAATAATTTTAAAGTACAATAAAGTCATCAAAAACAATAAAGGAAAGTTAAAAATTAAAAAAAGGAAAATGTCCTTGCATCCCACTATGTATTGACAACATAGTGACCAGCAGAACATAACGAGATCTGTAATAATATTTTCATCATGACAGCAGATCGATGCAATCTATAGGATCCTGGCCTAGCAAAGTGGTTCCCAGGGAGCTCTTGGCATGAAGCAAAATGCATCTGGCTCAGTTGTAAAACATCAAAAAGAATTAATATGTTTGAATGTTCAGGTCACCAGACAATTTTTGTGAGGGATATGTAGCAGCCTTTGTAGTGGAGTCAACTGTTTTCATTCCACCTCACCACTTATCTGGCCCAATATGCTGTACTCACACAGCACAGAAATGCTGTGAGATACACCACAGTTGGCATCATCCTCAGACTGGATGTTGGAGAGAGTGAAGTGGCAGTCAGCCGAGAACTGAAGGCTGAGAAAAGATCATGGCTTCCATCACTCTTAACATATGTCAGGTATCAATGGGCCTTTTCTGGCTGCTGTTGATTCCATGCAATGCTGTCAGTTCTGTGCCCAGTGCTCAGAGTGCAGGCGAACTTGGCCAATGCTCCCAGGGAGGCAGATGCAGAAGGTGGCCGAGTCAGTTCAGGATGGGAGAGGGACCCTGAAAACACAGACAACCATTAAGTCCTGGAGTAAGGACAAGAGGGAAGGACATTTCTGGAATGTGGTGGGGAGGTGGTGTCAGGGAGTTGGGGGAACAGGATACTGAGGACCATCCTGACCACTGCCATGAAGGAATAAGGTGGAAACAAGGACTGGAGTCCAGGCCATGGTGCACACACCCCAGAGCTCTGTGAGGCAGACAAGCTGCAGGTCGCTCTTATCTCCCCCCTTGCCCCAGGGAAGAGAAGTCATTATGCAAAAGTGCTCCTCCTCTTCTGCCCAATTCACCTCTTTCTGGGCTTGAGTATAGCCCCCATGGCTGGGTGTCATTTCTGGGGTGGGGGTAGGGGGTGGTGGACCTGGGCTGGGCCTGGCTTGAGGCTCTCCAGGGGTCTAGATACCACCCAGTTGCTAACACCAGGAAGTTCTGAGTCAGAGAGACCAGGGTCAGGGGTTTGGTTTTCCAGCTGAGAGCCCCACAGAGCCCTAAGTGGCAGGCCCACAGCACTCCCTGCTGCCCAGACCCAGGCCATTTGTGTCTGAGATAGATGCCAGGTGGTCCTGACAGTGGCTCCTGTCTCCACCAGAGGCTTGACTACAGCCTGCTCCCTGCCCAAGGAAGCCTCCTACCTCATCTCAGTCTTTATTTTTATATTTGGATCTCCTCAAGAGGAACAGGACACACAAATCTTCCTGCTTCATAAGCTGTCCTCAGGGGGAACGTTTCACGTTCAAACCCTACATGAAATTAAAAGTATGTCAGGGGAGAAGAATGACAGTTCGACTATGAACCAACCTCTCAGTCATCCCATGATGTCAGGTTTTCTATTTTTCATCTGAATTCTCAACTGGTGGACTCACTAGGACTAAGTGGTGAAGCTTGGAGAATAAATAAGCATGCTTATGTGGATCAGTGAGTTCACTGGAAAATGAGAAGAAACCCAGAAAGTAGGAGAAACCAGTATTTCTTGAAGTTAAAATAAAACAAAACCCAAACCAAACATTTGGTAGATGTGTGGCGTTTGAGGGACTAAGAGAGAAGATGCTCAGGAAGGAAGGGGCTGTACATGTTAATACCATGAAAAAAATAGAAAAATATCAGCAACTTTTCTGATTTAAAAAATCCTGGTCATTGATAAGGAGGTTACAAGTACAGCTATAAAAGAGAGAGAGCTGAAAATTGTGGGAGGAAGTCACTAATCACCCATGGAGGACAGGAGAAGAGGATGTTTCACACTTTAGAGGACACTGGAGAAGAAACCAGGGCAGAGACTGGATAGAAGCCTGAGGGAGTGGCACATCTACGTGAGTTTCATTATGTTTTTTCTTTAGATGAAGGTGTTTACGTATGTTTATTGATTTTGATCTTTTTGCAGCTTTGAAACCATCCTCGGGTAGGCTCCATGCACAAAGTATTAGTTCTATCACTAGTCCAAAACTAGTTTTCTCTGCCACAGATCTTTTTTTTAAATCTTCAAATGGTTTCCCTGATTATTTAATACTGTTTCTATGAATGTGGTGACATCAAAATATGCAGATGGATTTTGGGTACAGAGTTTGTTTGAAGTGGGAAATGTCAGGCTCATACCAAAACCACTGAATACATCCCGCGTTTACAAAGTCACCAGATATTTTACATGCAAACTCAAGTTTCATAAGCACTAGTGCAGGGTGTGTCCTGGTGGGTTTGGTTGTGAATTGATCCTCATGACTTACTCTATTCTGCATTCAACCAACTTGCACAACAGAGTAGGTTAGTGTTTCTCCATTGTGTGCATTAAATGGAAAGAATAATGCAACAATGCTTTCCATGCAAAATGGAAGGGACCTCCTGTTGACATCACAAGATCACAGAAATGATCAGTGTTGTTTCAGTACAAGATCAACTTCTTATTTTAATTGTTTCTACTATAAAATTGTTTCTACTATTAGACAGGATTTCCACTGGTACCTACAAAAATAATATTAAACATTATTGATACATTTAGAAACTTTTAAACTACTGTGGCAATTGCTTGTATCAATCTCATATTCCAATGACTGTATAGACAAGGAACATACAATCATATTTGTGAAAAAACTGAGCAACAAGAAGAAATAAATGTATGCAAATATAAAAATAGGCATAATAATTGGTGTATTTGTTTCCCTGAACTGCCACAAAAATGACCATGAACAGATGGTTTAAAATGACATACTGCTGGTAACAGCTCTGGTACTGGAGCCATAGGTGACAGTAACTGTCCCCCGTAGACATAGTCAGGGAGGCTTCTGAGTTCCACAGCCTAAGCTATGGACTCTGAAACAAAACCATGACAGGAATGGAGGAGGAAGACAGTGGAATCCCTCCAAAAGCTGGCCTCTAAAATAGCCTGAATGCAGGAAGAGTAACCTTTAGCAAGGAGCACCTCCAGGCCAGGAAGAGTTTCACTGTCAGGAGACTGGGTGGTGGAGTGAAACACATAAAATTAAGAGGGCCACAGGCTTAAAAGCCATGGAAAATCCTGAGTCCCATTATGCTGCAGGTGTAAGTTAATGGTTAACAAATCTGTGGTTTCGAGGTTCTGTTTCTCAGCTTGTTTTCTTCCTTCCATGATTGTTCTCACATAGGCACTTCAAGAGCGCAGTCACTAATACCTGTTTAACTTTATGTTCTGATCCTCAGAGAAAGCTGTGAGATTAATGAACTTATTTTCCCTTAGACAATGAGTCTTAGGTCCTTTAGCCCTCTCAGGTTGTGTCCAGAAGTTTGGTCTCTGTGAAGCTGTAGGCAGATGCTATAAATGGTAATCAGCCATGGTATCTGCCTGGCAATCAGGTGTCTGGAGGTCACAAGCCTTGTAACGTCCCAATTGCTCATATAAAACTTATTGTGAGATACATTTCAGAATTTTCATTTTAGTGGCACAACTGGCCCCACCCAGATCTGCTACCCATGCCATGGAGCTGACTCAATATGTCCCAACCCCTGTGGCTTTTTCTAGCATGAAGATGGCTTGGACACACTTGTGACTCTCTTCCCAACCAGCAGTATCCATTCCCTAGCCTCCTGCTTGTCAGATTATCTTTAAAAACCCAATCCTAGAATATCTTAAGGAGGTGGATTTGAGAAATATCTCCTGTCTCCTGCTTGGCTGCCTTGCAAGAATTACAACCTTTTTTTTGCTGTAATGGCTGCTGCCTCAGTGAACTCTCTCTGTGTAGCTGGCATAAGAACCAAGTCAAATGATGACATAAGCTCTGATTTTGCCCTTCACAAGGGAGTACCCACTGTCACCTCTAACTTAAGATAGTGAGCACGGGCCCAGGGACCACAGATGTGAACATGGGAGTGTTTCAGGCCTTGCTGACCTCTAAAAACACCCACAGCCCTCCTGCTGGGGACATTCTCAAGAGAAAAATAATGGAGAAATTGTAATAAGCTAACGTAAGTCCTCTTTTTTCAACAAATGACTATTATTTCATCTTTTCTATATTTTCCACTTTAATTTTTCCCCAAATCAAATTACATTCATTGCTTTTTTTCTCATCACTAACATATTTCTATATTGTCATCATGTATGGGTTACCCTGTCCAATGACTGAATCTCTCCAAAGTTACCAGATCTTGAGGCTTGCCTGAGCGTTCTCTTAATTTCATTGATTGCATGTTTCAGGTCTTTAATTTCCATTTGATTTGAGTTTGTGACTTCTATTTTTTCTGAGGTTTTCTCCTTTACATTTTTTCAGAAGTGCTTGAAGTTACTTATCAAAAGGATTTCCTAATTTTTAAAAAAATCTGTGACATAATACCAGCATCTGAGTTATTTTTGTTTCCCTGAGTGCGGCTTCTCCTCTCTCATTTAAGTTGTATTTTTCCTAATCGGCTATATAGTACTGTACGGTAACAGGTTATAGTACTTTTCACACAAATAGTACATAAAGAAAACATCCATACAAAAGTACAACCACTTGTAAAGGATAAATATACATGACATTGTATATCAGGCATGTGAACTAACTTATGTGATCAAACACGTGAACACATATTTTCATCTTTCAAAGTTTGCAACTTGAAGGTTCATATGTAGGGGAATTACTGTATTTCCGTTGGCAGTAAGTTTGTTCCAATGGCCAGAAGAGAGAAACTGAATCACGTGTTGTGCAGAATTGCCCACATTATGACATTGGCTAATTGCATCCTTGTGGTATTAATGTGCTCTACTTGCCCATAACCTACAGGCTAGAGGCTTGGACAGACGTATATGCCATTCTTACAGCAGAAATCCTCAACTGTGCCATCTACCACCTGTTGCGTTCTATCAGGAGGTACTTAACATCTGGCTGTACAAGTTTTCGGGTGCTAAGTACGAAAGTGGATTCAGGTGTCATATGCCATTTTAAGAGCTAAAAATACTCAAACGTGGTGACTCAAATCAGTACTTCCACATATTCAGGGGGCTGAGGTGGGGGGACTCATTGAGAACAGCAGTTTAGGACTGCAGTAAGCTAAACAAAACAGAATTTAGTAATTATCCAATGTCATAGTTAGTCTCCTGCCACTCAGATGTCCTGTTTGTCTTTAGCAGTGCCCAACCACGGTCAGCTCTCTCCCATCAAAGGGACCTTCAGAATATAGCCTGCCTGGCCTCACTTTTCAGCCAACTGCGGGCTTCTTCCTCTGGAGGCTGTAACTCTCTGGCAGATCCGTGAATGATTTGACTACACGTTCTCCATTCAGGCCTTGGTTTGTGGTAAGATTCCAGGTGGTCTTGTTCCTTGTGACACCCTGCCAGGCTTTCTAGAAGTGATTTCAAACTATGCAACGGCCATGTCAAAGGAATGCTATAGAAGAGCTTCTCAGAGAAAACTAATCATTCATAAAAAATCTGACTTCAAATTTTCTACTGCTCTTCTATGAGTATTTTAATATTTCCTTAAATAATCAACTCATACCAAATTCTGAAAAAGTCTTCAGAGGAGCTGAATTGTAGAAAGATAAACAAGTGTGCAACATTTCTCCACTTGGATTCCCAGAGATGTTGAGTGCATCGCCAAGACAATCACGAAGGAGCAATGTTCACTGTGCCAGATCAGAGAGGACCTGATGGGCTCCTGGTTCTCCTACTTGGTTGGACAAGTTCCTCAAAACCCTGCGAGCATTACTTTGCTCCACTCTACCATGAGTGATGCTACCTACAAGTCACTGGAGTAAAATAATATTGTACTAGGCAAAAAGAACTGTTCATAGCGTTACTGATAAAGTTGTTATCCCTCACTCAGATGGCCTAAGGCAGCCTAGACATCAGTCTCCTCCCCTCTAAACAGACCCAGTCCCCTCCCTCACTTGGTTTGGCAGCCTCCAGGAGGTAGGCAGTCCCTCTACCATTTTAAAAGGAGATAAGAAAGAAAGCAAACACATTCTTTAATCCAGCAGGATATTTTGTATGTTAGCAAGGTCCAATGTGTTGTACAATACATGTTAACATATAGATTGAGTCTCTATATATAACCAGGTTTTACCACTCTCAACAATATTTTGTTTCTAGGCTATCCAAATACATTAGTTTTAAAGCTTTAATAAGAGAATATCATTAAGAAGAATGGTCTATCCCTTGACATAAAGCTATACACCCAGCTACTCTAATAACAAAGTCGGAGAGCAAAGTAGGCATCAAGTTCTGTATTTTATTGAAAATGGTTTCAGGCTTAGCTGCACATTTTGTAATGCATATTATGTGATATAAGAGTTCATTGCTGCTTCTCTAAACATATGATATTGTCATAAAAAATATGGGGTGATTAAGC
This sequence comes from Tarsius wallacei, assembly GCA_963574415.1. Lineage (NCBI taxonomy): Eukaryota > Metazoa > Chordata > Mammalia > Primates > Tarsiidae > Tarsius > Tarsius wallacei. Next base: position 19,017 of record CAUYQG010115060.1, on the reverse strand, counting down.
AACCTAAATTTATTGAAATTCAGCCTTTCTTAATCAGTACTGAAATGATCTGTTAGTGGTTTTCTTATGCTTAAATTAGGGCATGAATATTAAAAAACAAAAGTTTTGAAACTCTGTGCTTATGAGATAGCAGTCATAACAATAAGAATACTTTAAGTAAAAATGCCATTCTTGCCAAAATCTATTTCCAATTTATAATATTACATTTTCTTCAATTTAAGTAATATTAACGGGAGAATACAGTAAAAGTACTAGAAAATATGGCAAAGAAGGAGGAATCAAAGGCCCCCACTAAAAATACTCAGTGCAGCTCTAGTCTAGACCCAGATCTGAAGCAGACTTGGAAAGTAAGCTTGGTGGTGGGGACACGTAGGATTGCGAGTTCAATTCAGGCTAGAGCTCCACATATCCTTCAGCCCCAGTCCAGAACAGATTTAAGTTCAATGCTATAACTCTGGTCCTTGCTAGATCTTTCACTCCAGGTGTGCCTAAGTCATGCAGTCATTTGATCACTTTCTGCTTGGTCCCAGATACTGAGCAAACTCCTGGGATGAAGAAGACATTTGTTCCCAGGTCTTCAGGAGCCATAATCTAATGAGAGATACAGAGTGTAAATACATAATTGTATGGGTACAGCCTTCTGGGGATTTACAGAAAACGGAACATCTACCAAATTAGCAGAATGAAAAGATCTTCCTAAAAGTGAGTTTGGTCTTGACTATGGACTTGGAGGTTTCTCTAGGCCTGATTCTGGGAGGGCAGTGGGTCGCTGTCTGTATTGTCCTCCTCCCCATAGGAAAATAGCTCGGTGTCATGCATTTGTGTTTAGAAATGGAGACAGGTTGAGAGAAGGCACTTTGGAAAGGAAGGGACTTACCACTTTCCTGTTGCCCTTTACGCAGGTGCCTGAGCTTCAGGATGAACCGGCCTTGTGTTTCTGGGGATGGCAGCTCCCGGATGGGGTCCCAGAGGATGGAAGAAGAGGTGGAATTCCCTGGCAGGAGCTCAGTGGATTGGAGGATGCTCATGTGAATTCTATACGGAAGTTCATGTCCTATGTGGAGAAAAATGTAAATACAGATTTAGGCGACGGAGATGAGTATGATCATACTCACATTACTAGGAGTGAGCACATGCCACTGGTGCATGTTGTAGTTCTTGGGGGCTTCTGGAATAAAGAAGGGTATCCAAACAGGAAAAGAGAAAGGTGTTAGCCCTCTTCACGAACCACATAATCCCATACCTTGAAAATCTGACAGGATATGTCAAATACCTCCTTGCACTGATAACAGACTTTGGCAAAGTCTCAGGGTATAAAATAAATGTGTAAGAGACAGTCACATTCCTATACACCAACAACAAACTGACAGAAACCCAAATAAAAACCACAATCCCATTCACAATAGCCACACACAAAAATGAAATACCTTGGCATCTTCCTAACGAAAGAAGTGAAAGACCTTTGCAATGAAAACTACATACACTGCTCAAAGAAATCCAAGAAGACACAAACCAATGGAAAAATATTCCATGCTCATGGACTGGAAGAATCAACACTGTTAAGATGTCCATCCTACCAAAGGCAATCTATAGATTTAACTCGCAATACCAATTAAATTTCCCAAATCATTCTTCTCAGACCTGGAAATGACAATACAGAAATCATATGGAATCATTAAAGACCACGAATAGCCAAAACAACCCTAGCAAAAGAAATAAAGCGGGAGGTATCACACTTCCAGACTTCAAACTAAACCATAAAGCTACAATAATCAAAACAACCTGGTATTGGTACAAGAACAAGCATATAGACTAATGGAAAAGGAGAGAGAGTCCAGAAGCAAAAGCTCACCTCATCTTTGAATAACCCTCCACTAACAACCAATGGGGAGGGAAGAACCTTTTCAGCAAATGGTGCTGAGAAAACTAGGTGACTACATACAGAAGACTGAAACAAGATCCCTACCTACCACCATGCACAAAAATCAACTCTAAATGGATCAAAGACCTACATGTAAATTCACAAACGGTAAGAATCCTAGAAGAAAATGTAGGAAACACCCTTCCAGAAATTGGAATAGGCAACCAAGTCCTGATCAACCCTCCATAAGAAAATGCTATAAAAGATAAGATAGTCAAATGGGACCTCATCAAACTGAAAAGCTTTTGCAAAGCAAAAGAAACCATCAAGACAGTGGGGAGACAGCTCCCAGAATGGGAAAAAAAATTGCCAACTGTATATCTGACACAGACTTAATATCTAGGATGTACAAGGAACTCAAACATGCCAAAAGGAAAAAAACAAACAACCCTATTAAAGAATGGGTAAAAGATATGAATACACACTTCTTAGAAGAAGACATGCAAGCAGTCAACAGATAACAAGTAAAAAGGCTCAGCCTCACTAATCATCAAAGAAATGCACATTAAAACCACACTGAGATTCCCCTTCACTCCAGTTAGGATGGCCACCATCAATAATTCAAGAAACAACAGAAGCTGGACAGGATGTGGGGAAAAGGAAACATTTTTTCACTGTTAGTGGGAACATAAACTAGTACAACCTCTGTGGAAAACAGTGTGGGGATTTCTTTAAAAATCTGAAAATCAACCTTCCATACGATTCAAAAATCCCCCTTCTGGAAATATACGCAGAGGTACACAAATCGCTCTATAATAAAGATACTTGCACATGCATGTTTATTGCATTATTCACAATAGCAAAAACATAGAACCAACCATGCTGCCCATCACAAGTGAACTGGATAAAGAAAAACTGGTACATTTACATGATGAAATATTACGTAGCCATAAAGAAAAACAAAATTATGACCTTTGCAGGAATCTGGGTGGAATTAGAGTCTATAATACTCAGTGACTTATCACAGAAACAAAGATCTGAGTACCACATGTACTCACTCATAAGTGGACCCTTGAACATTTATCATAAACCATAAGAAAGGGATTGGCAGTAGTGAGACACTGCCAGGGCCGGGGGGCACATAATGTCAATAAGGGTAACCACACTTTACTTGTATAATGACCACGTATGTACCTAACTCTCATCTGTACCCCACATTTATAAAACAAAATAGTTTAAGAATAATAAAACAAACAACAACAGATGCTAGCGAGGATGCGAAAAAAAGGACTGCTACTACACCACTGGTGGGAATGAAAACTACTGCAATCTCTATGGAAAACACTGTGACACTTTCTAAAATAACTAGAGATTGGCCTTCCGTGTGAACAAGCACTCCTTATACCGGGAATGTACCAGGAGGAACTCGAAGCATTCTACAAAAAAGATACCTGCACATGCATGTTTATTGCAGCACTATTCACAAGAGCAAGACATGGAACCAACCGGGCTGCCCACTGAAACTGGACTAGATTAAAAAAAGGTGACACATACACAGCCATAAAGAAGTACAAACGTATGGACTTCACAGCAACTTGGATAGACTTAGAGTCAATAATACTCAGTTATTTATCACAGAAACAAAGAACAGAGTAAAAAATGTTCTCACTCGTAAGTGAATCCTGAACATTTACCATACCATAAGAAAAGGATTGGCAGTAGTGGGACACTGCTGGGGTCGAAAGTGAGGGACAAAACATCAATAAGGGTATCTGATCTCAAACCAGGCAAACTGGGGACAAAATGGAGGCCCAAATTTTACCTGTATGATGGCCAGTTGTATATCTAATCCTGAATTGTACCCCACATCTTTAAAATAAAATATATTTAATTTTTTTTGAAAAGACATTTATAGATAAAAGAAATTAAGAAAATTTGTTGATAACAGATCTACACTATAAGAAATGGTAAGAAAAACTTCGGGAGGATGAAATGAAACAGTATTAGAGGAAAACTTGGAGCTTCAGACATGAATGATGAACATTAGGCAAGTTTCTTTTACGTAAATTATACCCAAATAAAGTTGATTTATTTAACTTTCAGGGACGGCTGGGTGTGGTGGCTCACGCCTGCAATCCCATCACTGTCAGGTTGAGGTGGGAGGAATGCTTGAGCCCAGCATTTCAAGACCAGCCTAGGAAACACAGCGAGAACTTCTCAACAACAACCACAAGTTCACCAGGCATGGTGGCGCATGCCTGTGCTCCCAGCTACACTGGAGCCTGAGATGGAATGATGGTTGTGCCCAGGAGGTTGACACTGCAGTGAGCTGTGACTGTGATGCTGCACTCCAGCCTGAGTGACAGAGTGAGACTCTGACTCAAAAATAAATAAATAACATTTCAGGAAAATTGCTCACGAAAAATTAGGAATGAAAGTGTTTCCCACAACTGAACTCAAAGCAAGAAGACAAGACTGTGCTTCCTTACAGGAGAACTCTCTAGTCTCATTCTCCTCAAGAAATGAATGCTTCTAGTACTCAAAAATAGGTCAGAATAATTGCATGGCTTGGGCTATTGACAGGATTAAATTTTTTAAAGTTTCCTTTTTTCCTTCTACAAATACTATTGTGTTTGACCTAAAGCTGCCTAAAGAACAAGGTGTCATTAAAATATATATATATATATATATATATATATATATATGTATGTATACCTGGGAGTAGTGGTTCAAGTCTGTAATCCCAGCACTTTTGGAGGCTGAGCAAGAGGATTGCATGAGCCCAGGGGTTCAAGACCAGCCTGGGCAACTTGGCGAGACCTTGTCTCTACAATAAATAAAAAAATTAACCGGGTGTGGTAGTGTACACCTGTAGTTCCAGCTACTTAGAAAGCTGAGATGGAAGGATCCCATGAGTCCAACAAGTCTAGGCATGGTGGCCATGAACACTGCACTCCAGCCTGGGGGACAGAGTGAGACTCGGGCTCATTAAAAAAAAAGTATAATACCTTGTTCATCATTAAGAACACACAGCTAGTGGATTACACTTAGAAATCAACATTTACACAATGGAAGGTAAAGGCTTGATTTTTTTACCCCAAAAGAATAAAAGAAATAAGGTAGACACATCACTTAAAAGTTTTATCCCTCTCAGCACAATTCAATCCCAGCAATCTTCAGAATGAAAAACCTTCAAAACTGTTCTGTACCGACATAACAGCTAAATGCAGTATCTGACCCCAGAGTGAATCCTGTGCCAGAAAGGAAGCATAATTGGGGTCAATTGACAAAACTGAATCATGAATAGTAGATTAAAATGTGATACTAATGTTAAATTCACTTAATTTGTTAACCAAATCGTGATTGTAAAGAGAAAAACTTAATTCTGAGGAAATGCGTATTTAAGATAAAAGGCTATGGTGTATATAACTTCAAAAGTAGGTGTATGCATACACATTTATAGAGAGAGACACAGAGACAGAAAATAAAAATAACTGATAAAGAAATGCAGTAATCTGCCGTCAGACAGATAAATCTGGAAAAGGGTATATGGTTGCATTAATGTTTGTACTTTTCTGTATCTTTGCCGTTATTTCCAAATAAATAAAAACATTTTAAAATACAATAAATGAGCATTTACAAGGACATTAAAAACCACCAGAATCACTTTGTATGAGTAGTGAAAACTGAAAAAATAATGTTTAATTCTGATGAGAAACACCAGCTGTAGAAATCACTTTATTACAACAAATCACTAGAGCTGATGGACGTTACACATGCAATATTCCTTTTAAGCTTAAGCACTGTAATTAACATGGATTCCTTGCACTTCACGTTGCCTAGCATGCACTTTTTATACTTAAAAACACACAAATGTATACATAAACATATACTCTTCCACATGGTACTTCCTTTTATTTTTTATTTTTAAATTTCACAAAGTACTTTCTAAATGCTTTTTTTCTCTCTCCTCCCTTTATCTCTGCTTCCCACACTCATCACTGTCATCTCTCGCTCTATTTCTATCTCTAACTCTCTTGCATTCTGCCTAAATCAGAAACTTGGAATTTAGTTTTTGGTCTTAAAAACACTTACATCGGCACATTTTTTTGCAGTCCTCAGTGAAGATTTGAAAGGAAATGCTCTTCAAATGTTCCTTTTCTTTAGCTGAATTGATGTACCTAATCAAATTCAATAATAACCCAAAATGAAGTCAGAAGAATTACCCAATGGCTTTTGTTTCAATACACTTTATATTATTTTAAAAAATAGAGAGAAAGACTCAACAAGATGAAATTTTGGGTTGGCAAAATATGCAAACTATTTCAGAAAAATAAGGAATGGCCCAAAAACTAGCAGTTTACCCTGAATGTAAGATTTGGGCAGCAGGTTCAGTCCTCAAGCACTCCTGCCTGGATTGGAAGACCCAGCACCTTCTTGGGTTTAAGGGTAGAAAGTAGCAGATGCTTTGAAGATTGTTCAGTAGAGTGCAGAGGTTTGTTCATAGCTCAGTGCAGCCTCTACAGCCTTGAACTCCTGGCCTCAAGTGTTTCTCCTTCCTCAGTCGTTCAAGTAGCTAGGATTACAGGCAAGAGCTACCATGCTTGGCTTGGAAATTTAATATATGTCTCAAGAATAATTTTAGCTCCAATCCAAATGGTGGAGGGGGCAAGAAAAGTGGTTATCAGAACTCTCTCAAACACTACATGCAAAAGGGAATTAGTTTGGAGGCACCACTTTGCAAATATTTAAAATATGTCCTCTGACAAGTACCTTTGAAGGGAAGAGCGCCACTGTTCCTTTTCTTCTGAAGAACTGTAATTTTAAAAGTGGGAGAAAAATTAAACAACATATAAAATATTTATACTAATGTATTAAGATTGTCATTCCAAATAAAAATATCAGCAGCCCGCTGTTACTGATGTGGATGGATGTGTCAACTGTCCCCTCCAGAGAGGGCCTTCAGGATGGGCCCTGGGCTTTCACAGGCAGTTTACAACATGAAAAAAAGATCTCAGAGTGGAAGAGAGGCTGGTTTAAAACCTAAACACTTGATTGCAACTATGTGATGCAAACTACATGACCACAGGCAACTCAAATAACTGCTTCAAGCTGCAGTTTCCACAAGTGAAAAGTGGGTTAATTAAACCTCAGAGTGTTATTGTAGCTTGAAGGGCTATGCAAATATAAAGAATATTATTGTTCAGACTAACTCATACTTAAGAAATCTTATGTTTGGATGGAACTTTCTTGGCACCAAAACAAGAAATATCTTAGAGTAAAAAGACCCACAATATTTTATTTCATTATACAGGTAGCAAAATTGCAATGTCCTAAATTAGTTCCTGGAAAACATATTCTTCCTTGTTATAATCCTCTGATCAAATAAATTCATCTACCGCAAACTAATGAGTAATATTTTCTTTCCTATTTCACTGTAGCATTTCATATCCAAATTGAAGATGTTCTAAGGATCATTCATACATGAACTTATCACTCACTAGTTTTTCTTTTTAAATGGAGCAATTTACATGTAACATAAAAGTGACCCTTAGCAACATTTTCATCACTTCCAAAGCAAACCCTGTACAATTAACCAAGTCACCATCTCCCAACCCTTTGATCCCAAGCATTATACCACATTTTATCCATTTCTCAGTTAATAAAGGTGTGGCTTGTATTCACATTTTAGCTCTTATAAATGCTGCTATAAACATTTGAGCACACATTTTTGTGTGGCTGTATATTTTTCTTTTCTTGGGTCTATACCCAGCAATGCAATTTCTGAGTCAAACGTTGAACTTATGGAACCATCAAGTTTTCTGCAGAGGCTGCCATGCTTTATAAATCGACCAGTAACATCTCCCCAACTCCCCATGTCTACACCACCTCTGGATCTGAAGAGGAACCACCTGTTGGCCCCCAACCTGGACATGTACACGGACACCATGTCTGATTACACACAACAGCTGACAGAAGAGTCATAGCAGCAAACAGCAAGAGAACTAAGTGTCAGGCATTCTCGTAAATCAGACCTCTGTTTTGGATTGTCACCTCTCTATAAATATCAAAGATGATAACCTGATACACAACAATTCAAGCAATCCAGTACGGGATAGTATGATTGATTCCATTTGTATAATTCAATATTATTTATTTTGGGAATTAACTTGGGAGCATGAAAACAATTTTTTTCACTTAATTGGACTACTGAGTAATGCTAGCCCCAGACAGGTCTATACAAGTAGTATAAAACACAGATGATTCCTGGGCACAGGGCTAGCAACTGCCCAGGAGGCCGTAGAGCCATGATCCCTCAACTCTCATCCACAGTCCCTAAACAGCCCCTCCCCAGTAGCTCCAACAGTCTGCTGGAAACAACCGCTCCAAACCAAAGGAAATGATGGCAGACGTCCCCAGGATTAACTATCATCTGCACATAAAAACCTTTCTGGGGAAGGTACAAGGCATCCAGCTGCCACAGGGGAGGACAATGGGTGCGTTAATGGTTTCACAGACTTCAAATTTAAAAGTTTTCCTTTTCAAGGACGTTCAGGGGAAATTCTAATTACATTTTTCTATCTGTCCTAGAGAATCTAAAGTGGATGGTGCCCTTTCATTGTTAACTTACATAAACCCAGCAACAAGCTGTAGAGCTTACCGGAAGGTGGCCACAAAGTTCACCATGGGCCAGCCTAGGAGAAAGGACTTCCCAGCAGAGGTCTGAGGTTCCCCCTTCTTGTCCACACAGTCACCTATCCACAGGTTGGTCAGTGGTATTTTATTTTTTATCTTAAACAATTTTTCGTAACTGGAAAGACAATCAAGTAAGATCTCTGTTAGTTTCTCAAGCATTGTGAGAGCAATTGTGTTTATGCTAAGACACCAGTTCTCCCTGCTCCAGAGGGAAGCATGCCTCATTCCTCTCTACTACCTGGAAGCATAGCACAGGGCATATTCAGATGGGCCTTTACAGAGTATGGCTGAGAAAAGCATGGTCCAGGAAAACTCTGCTGTACACTCTATTGAGAGCAGCAAATAGCTCTCATGTGATGGTCTGCTGAGTATGAACCAGATGGTACATTTTTTAAATACTGCTTTTTAAGAGCACCATTAATCCATCTATTATCTCTGTCTTGCTTACTTCAAATACTGTTTGAGATTAAAAGGGGCATGCTTTACAAAACATGTTTCTTAAGAGAGACTAAAGAAAATAACCATTGACTAGAGGGATTTAAAAGACATTTTAACTTTAGTTTTTGTAAGATTTTCAAACCTTTATAACACAGATTATTTTAACTTTTCTTAAGATTTTGTTCATACCATTTTCCTATAGGTTCTGGCTAAAACTGAAAAACTCAAGCCTTCAGATTGAACCCAACTTAGAAAACAAAACAAAGCACAACCAGAGCCGACTGGTCTTACACTTAAGTGATGCAAACTCTTCCCATTTATCTCTGGAGAGTCAGAGGGTGAACTGTTTTCTGACAATTTCTGTCTAATCCACCTTGGACCACTAACATAGAAACCACCACCTCCTTTGGCTTACCTTACACATTTTATTTCATGTTTAGGTGCACTGACCCAGTTTTAAATACTTAAAAGCCTTATGAAGGATTCTGAGGGAACTGGGGCACAGTACTTAGGGACTCCCGACGAGTCAGAAATACTTGTGGAAACACAGATACCTTATGTGGAAATAGCCCTGTGACTTCACTAATTCATGTGACAGTTAAAGCTAAAACTTTTCAATGATTTTAGTTTCATTAGGTTAGATGGGAAAGATTAAAATGAAAATAATTTTGCAGGAACAACACTAGAAGAAGAATGTGGATGCAAAGCTTAGGGCACCCAGGATATAAATACAGTGAGTGAAAAGTGCCTTATGATAGAGGATGGCTTCTGTCTACATTTTTAAAACATTTTTTATGCTCTGCCTGTGTATTTGAAGATTTTAATGAACAAAATCAATTATCAAATAAAATAAGTTTTCTACATTGTAACTCTAAAATATCATCAAACTAAAAAATATACAGCCTATTGAAAAGAGTGCCTCCATATCTAATATCTGGAGATGATGGAAATACCTGTCTTAGAAGTCAATTGGGAAAATTGCATGACAACTTACGATGGTCTCTTTTTTCCCTACTTGGAAGCCTGAAGCAGAAGGATCGCCTGAGCCCAACTGTGATGTTCTTACCATGGTTCTGAGAATCCCTCCAATAAACTTTAGTTTCCTATATGTACTTACGTAGGTTAAAGAAAGAGAATGGTGACTAGTCTAATATTTTTTTTTAAATAACAACTTGTCCTTTGTCAGTGTCCCTTTTAGGGTACTTCACATGGACCTCATGCCAATACTCAGAAAGCCCTCTTTCTGTTCTTTTATTTTTTATCTTTTAAATTTATTTATTTATTACAAAGATGTGGGGTACAATTCAGGGTTGGCTATATAAACATTGATCATGCAGGTACCCTCTGTTCTCTTTTTAACATCACCATCTCTGTAACGACACTTGCTGGCAATTTCTGACATCCAAAACATCTTTAGTTATCTTGATTTTTTGTTTTGTTTTGTTTTTTGAGTAAGGACTTCACTCTGTTTCCCAGACTGGATTACAGTGGCATGATCACAATGGTCACAGCTCATGGCTGCTTCCACCTCCTGGGCTCAGGCAATCATTTCACCTCAGCCTCCAAAGTAGCTGGGATTGCAGGTGTGCACCACCATGCCCAGCTTTGATTTTTGTGTTAGAGATGACATTTCATTATGTTGACCAGGCTGGTCTTGAACTCCTGGGTTCAAGCAATTCGCCCATCTCGATCCAAAAGACATGAGCCAATGCACCTGGCCTTTGTTATCTTTTATCTTTGTCTCTGATTTTTTTGGGGGGTGGGGGAAGATAGTTGCACTTCACATTCATTACTCTGTTCCCTAAGGATTCTGTTTCATTTTTTTACTACATAAAATCACATGGATGTTGATATTTTACTTACCACCAAGGAAAGGTTGATTTTAGTCACAAAAGAAAAAGGGCTATGGTTTCTTCTACAAACACCAAAAGAAAAGAAACAAAGAATAGAAGCAGCAAACTACATGTTCGGTAAAATCCTGTGCTTTGAAAGAAACAAGTCAAGTTTCAAATATGGACTCCACTAACTACTAATATGGTGACCTGGGGAAGTCATTAGATTTCTGAGCACCAAGGCCTTCTGTAAAAGAAGGAAAATAATCCCATCTCGATCTTACAAGAGCAGTGTAAGGATGAGACAAGATTTGGTACAGGAATTTCTTAGCATAAGCCCTGAACCATAGTATGCCCCTGATAAATCATACCTGCTACTCAGACTCAATGTAGCATTGTAAAGAATGAGTACTTAGCCTAGTCTGTCTTATCTGTAACATGGCATAGCTGGAAGCCAGGAAGAGGGCAGTGGAGTAATTTATTTTTCTCTAGTGAATAAAAAGTTCCTTGATGACATTTTGTTTTTAGGAATATTTCTTGTTTGTCATATTTCATAAATAATGAAAGCAGAAATGTAGTATGGCAGTCAAATAGATGCCACACCTCCTCCCATCTCCTGACTTTCATACATTTATTAAGTAATCACCATTTTCTAAACATGCTATTGTCTAAGTGTCCGTAACATGGAATGTACACCTAGTAGTTTCATCACCAAAATCTGTCTCTGTATCCTTTGTTTTGATTCCTACTCCCAAGACTGAGCCCTTAGCATCAGATTTCAGGACTACTGCCTGCCCTAAGTAGTCTCCAAGCTGCAGCTTATGCCTGCCCTCTGATCCATGACATAACAACAGCCACAGCAATATACTAAAATCATTTACCTGATATGGTTACTCCGCTGCTCATCCTGCAGGATAATATTCCAACCTCTTATTAGGCCTCTTTGACCAGGCCTTTGGTCATGCCTCCTGTCTCACAGCTGATATCACATCCCCATGCCTTTGTTTCCAGCATATCGGCCTTTCCTGAACTGCTTCCTCCAAAGAACCAAGCTGCACCCACTGCCTGTTGTTCCCTCAACTTAAACCATGCTACCACCTAGTCTAGAACTGTTGACTGCTTCTCATCTGTAGGTTGGGTTTAAACGTCATCAATTCAGAGAGGCTCCCTTGGACAACTCCTTTCTAGCTCTGCCCCATTTCCTCTCCAATTGGTACTCTATCTCCTCACCAGAAGCACTAATCACAATCTGCAAAGTCTCTTATTTTTTATCATCTATCTGTAAGGCCTGGCAAGAGGGACCCCTCTGGTCATTCTCAGTTGTATACTCTATAAGGGCACAGCACAGAATAGGACCTCCAGGAATACCTGTTAAACAAACGAAGGACCAAATCATTGGCAAAAGTAGAAGAAAAAAATTCCTCATATTTTCTTAAAGTTAATAAAAATGCATATATACATACTTGCTATTAGATACAAGCAAAAAATCCTTGAACAGAAAGAGGTGCCGCTTCTGCCTCCTCCAACCTCTTGAGTATTACAGGTCCATGGATCATCCGCGTACAATCAGCGCCTTCTGGTGATACGGTTTGCTCATTATGGGTATCCTTTTCGAGCATGGGGCTAGTGCAGCACATCAAACGCTACAGAAGAAACAGTCAGTGGTCAAATATCTGATAGCATTTTATTCCAAATTTCATGGGTGACACAATGCTAAAACTTATAGTCGATCTACCACTATGGGCAGGAACCACATGGAAAGCATGAAAGGGAATGCAGCCAAGTTGTAAATACAGACACCAGCTCTAGATGACAGCTGGCAATGAAAGGGGAACTCAGTCCTACAGACTCAAGGAAAAAAAACTTTTACCTAAATATTGGATGATCTCAGAATCCGAGTTTTTCCCAGAGTCCCCAATAAGGAATACAGTCCTGACAACACCCTGATCAGTCTTATGGGACCAGGAGCAGAGGACCCAGGCAAGACCACTGAAACCTCTGACCTCCTAAACTGTAACACAATAAAATGTTGTTGCAAAGCCACTATGTCTGTGGCAATTTATTTCAGATGTCTAAAAAGAAGAACACAGATTTTGGGACCTGGAAACAGGGTGCTGTTGCAATGGACCCTAAAAAAGTGAGAAGCTGCTTTAGAATCAGCAGTGAGTGGATGCTAGAAGAGTTTTGAGGTGCAAGACAGAAAATAAAAGGAGCAGACTCTCTTCAACAGACTGTTAGTCAAAATATGTACATTTAAGATTCTGCTAGTGAGGGCTCAGAAGGTGCTGAGGAACATTATAGAGAAAATCTAACTTGTGTTGTAGAACACCTAATCATCACAAACTATTGGCAGAGGTATGTATTTGAAGGGCACTGTTGGTGAGAGCTCAGAAGAAGACTGTTCCTGAGAAATGGAGGAAGGGAGAGTCTTGCCCTAAGTGGGCAAAAACAAACACATACAAAAAATTTGTGAAATTGTACCCTATTGTTTATGTGGAAAGCAGACTTTCTAAATGGCAAGCTTGGATATTTAGGTGAAGAAAATGTTAAGCAAAGAGTTGAAGTGAGTGGCTTTTTATCTTGTAACTTTTAGTAAAATGTGAAAAAAGAAAAACATTGAGAGAATTGTTAAATAAAAGAGAAAGGTGACTTGATAATTTGGGGTAATCTCAGTCTATACAGAGAAAAACGATGAAAAAATTAAAAGGTGCTTTGTAACACATAGCATAGAAAATTTTAAAAAGGTGACTATGTACTTGTACAACCTGTTACTAAAACTTCGTAAAGATTAAAGGATGACTGGCAAACAAAACGTTCTAGGAGATTAAGGATGTGGCTCATAGAGCCCTTTACTATAATCAGAGAGACTCTAAAAAGCTTAAGAACATCGTTCCTCAGTCATTTGGGCAGAAAACAAAAACACAAGACATTATCTCAGAAAAACTGGTGGATCTCACTTCTAGTTAATGAAAGGAATACAAGTGGAAACAAGCATAAGGTTCTCGAGAATTTTATATCAGCAGAAACACTGCCAAGTTATACTGAAAGACAGAAAGAGTATACAATGGAAGGCAGCTGTTAGGCCCCCAAATCTACTGGCAGGAAACAGACTGATAAAACTGCTCCGCTGTAAACATCGCTACTTTTCATGCAAAGGTAAGGATGTCACATAAAGCACTAGCAAAAATCTACAGGACAGAACCAAAGGCCCAGGGAGAGGGGCCAGAAGCCATAGAGGACTATGTTTGAAGTGTCCTTGGACACACTCTTTTGAAGTTAACAATATACGATATGCCTTCCATACACAATATATGCCAAAAGACCATTTAAAAATGTAAAGTACCCATGTCTTCAATCTGGCAAAATACCAATAATATTAATAACATAAAACACTTAATGAGGAAAAGTAATGTCTATATATCAGCTTATAATGAAACAAAGTAAAGTAAGCTGTCAAAAGCATTCTATAACTGTGAAGTTCTTCATAATCACCAGGGGTGTCAAAAAATGTATACACAGTTTAAGACATGTTAATAGACGTTTGCCATAATCAGAACTGTCTGGACACTAATGGTAACCACTTTGAGCACCTCTTGTAATTGCAAAAGTCAAATGTGACTTGTATTTACTTTATTAAGTCTTCCAATTCTAATACAGTTTTCTTTTCTTAAAATGTGTGTACATTTTTATGGTACCCTTCATATTGGCTGCTAGTTAATTCTGATTACAACTGACAGATATGTAATCCTTAGAAAACTTTCCCCTGCATTTTTGAAGAAAAAATAAAATCACTTTCCCTAATGTTTTAAACTAATTTATATTTTTAAAAGTGTATTTCCATTGACTACTTGGCATTTTCTCTACCTAAGCCATGGTACTGTACTCTGCAAGAAAGACTCAGATAAATCTGATAGTTCTTATTCACCAAGCATGTAAAATTTGGGTAAAAAATAAAAACAAGACAATTTTGGCCCAATATATAAAAAACAAATTAACATGGAGATTTACAAAGAAGTAATTATTTTGACTTCATATCAGCATAAAAATTTTGATAATTGAGAACTTTTGAAAATTGACATCTATTAAATCAATGTTCAGATCTTGAAAGAAAAACCGATAAAGAACACCAAATAATACTAAAACCATAGCCGGGCGTGGTAGCGCACGCCTGTAGTTCCAGCTACTTGGAAGGCTGAGGCAGAAGGATTGCCTGAGCCCAGCAGGTCGAGGCTGTGGTGGCAGGGAGCGGCCACTGCACTCCAGTCTGGGCGACAGAGGGAGACTCGAACTCAAAAAAAAAAAAAAAAAAATCAATCCAAACTATCCCAGAAAAAGATTTATTGGCAAATCTACTGGACAAATGTTTTAAAACAACTGTCTAAAAGAGGCTCAAAGAAATGAATGAGAATATGGAAAAAGTAAAGAAACCAGTATATGAGCAATATGGAAATATTAATAAAGAGATATAAAACCTAAAAAATAAACCAAAAAATTTCTGGAGCTACAAAGTACACTAAATGAAAGGAAAGTCATTAGATGTGTGCAAAGGCAGAATTAGAAAAGGAAAAATAAAACCAGCAAATATAAATACAGGACAATGAAAATTATCAAGACTGAAGAACAGAAAGAAAAAAGACTGAAGAGATGTAAATACAGCCTAACAGAACAATGGAACACCATTAAATGAACCAAAATAAGCACTGTAGAAACCAGAAGAAGAGAAATAAGAGGCAGAAAGAGTATTTGAAAAGGTAATGGTTGAAACTACCCAGTTTGCACATAACACATGATTATAACTATCCAAGGAGATCAATAAATTTAAGATGAACTCAAAGAGAACAACACAGAGATACATTATATCCAAACTTTAAAAATTCAAAGAAAAAGAGAATCTTGAAGGCAATGATAGAGAAGCAACTCCTAACATGAAAGAAATCCTCAATAAGACTATCAGCAGATTTCATATCGGCCGGTTTTCTTAAGATGCCTTCTGTGAAAGGCCCATTTTGACTGATAAAGGAAAGCATATCCTGTGGGGAAGAAAAGTGAAGAGTACATGGCACTATCTATTCACACGCCTGAAGGACAAGCTTGTCCCAGTTTTGAACACAAGAGCTGTAGTATGCGGGTTACGGTGCCAGTGCTAAAGAATGGAGTATACTTTAAATTTTTTTGGTATTGCTATATTTTCTCCTCATTGATCCATTCTATATCCATACATCAACACATTTGAAATCTGATTTTCCTTTTCCATGAATTTACACTTTGAAATGACACCTCTGGCCGGGCTCAGTGGCACAGCCTGTAATTCCAGCACTTTGGGAGACTGAGGTGAGTGGCTTCCCTAAGTCTGTGAGTGCAAGACCAGCCTGGGCAACCTGGCAAGACCTCATCTCCACAATAAAAAATAAAAAAACATCTGAGAATGGTAATATGCACCTGTACCTCTGGCTACTTGGAAGACTCACTGGAGGCAAGCAGGTCAATGCTGGGGTGGCCATGAGCATGCCACTGCTCTGTAGCCTGGGTGACGGAGTAAGACTCCAAGTCAAAAAAAAGGAATGACACTTCTCAGTGTCGATGCTTCTGTGAATCACACTTTCTGAGTTCTGATCCTTCTCTGATTATTCCCTAATATGGAATCTCTTTCCCAAGTATGTGATATTTTTGCCATGTTCATTTTTACTTGTTTTCTCCCCTGTGCCCACATTCCTCATTCCTGATTTCCTAGGTTCTATGAAAACCAGAGTTAAGGCCTATCTCCTCCCTGAAAACTTCTCTGATTACGTTTTACTTCTCAGAAGTTTTTTCTTTGATTTTGCTCCACCTTTAAGCCCCCTGCTTGTGGTGTGACAAGATAATAAGTGTTATAGCCAGGGAACTCAGGGATTTGTATCTACTGTATAGCTTGTTTGCTGTGTGATCTTGGGCATATTTTTAAATCTTGCTGAAATTTTTTTTTAAAATGTTTTTGTGAACTAGGGATTATGATAATCATAGCCACCTCCTAAATTGACTGAGAAAGTTAAAAGGTCTGGGGTAGTATCCAGCATGTACCTGAAATGATACATTTCTTCATCTGGCATAAAATTCCCTATGTGCAGAATAGTCTTGGCGAGATACTAGACACTCAATAAACTGATACCACTGACAATTGAGTGCACTCGCTTGAAATGATGCTGGACAAACACTGAGGCTTTGACACAGTCTGTTAAGATTAAAGGGTTAATATATGCCAAAAAATAAATGTCTATGCTGAAATACTTGAAATATGAATCAAGCCGGGCTCAGTGGCTCAGCCTGTAATCCCGCGCTTTGGGAAGCTGAGGTGAGTGGACTGCCTGAGCCCGCAAGTTCGAGACCCGCCTGGGCAACTTGGTGAGCCCTCATCTCTACAATAAATCAAAAAATCAGCTGGGCGTGGTAGCACATGCCTGTAATTCCGGCTACTCAGAAGGCTGAGGTGAAGCATCGCCGGAGCCCAGCAGGTCAAGGCTGCGGTGGCCGGGAGTGGCCACTGCACTCCAGCCTGAGTGACAGAGTGAGACTCCAACTCAAAAAAAAAAAAGAAATATGAATCAAATACATGTGAGATATTTTGAACTGTAAACTTGAGTAGTCTCAGATCAGCATGTAAGCAAAGGAGACTTGAGACTTGTGTGGATTTCCAGGAAGAAGCTGAAAGGAGCATGCGAGGAGAGGTGAAGCCACAGAGATTCAGCCACACAGAGCCTATTCTGATTTCTGTAAGCAAGTATATATGAGTCTTTGCTGAAACCAGTCAGGATATTTTCCTCTCTTGGGTTTGTGGTATGCTCCTGCAATAACTAAATCAGATTTTCCCTTTGATAAACATTGACGACTATCTGCCAAACTAGGGGTTGTCTAGTAATTTCTCCATTTGGAGTTAGATTTGGATGAGACCACTCAAGCCCCCCACCCCCAGAGTTCTCTCTCCACAAGAGGAATACCGAAGAAAAAAACGAGACCCACCAGGAGGGGAGTTGGCAGGTTGTCATTTTCAGAAGTATCTGCAAGAGGAACTCCACAAAGCTTTCCTGGCTTTGGGGTTGGTGGAGCCTCTTCATGCTGGAGGCTGAGACTCCCAGTGCCCGGTTCATCATTGCCCATCCTCCTGCAAGTGCTGGGGCGCCGGCAAAAGGCCCAGTCCATCAATGACCATCTAGGCTGAACTGTCTTCTGATCTGATTCAGGAAAAAGTGAGATTACTAAATCTAGTCACTAAATTGACTTAACATTATCTCCACTTCAATAAGTCTTCCACAAATGAACGAGGTCTGTTCTGAGAGCACACTGTATTCCAATTTGTTCATAAGCCCAAAAAACTTAGCCTAGGTACCCAACAATCATAATCGGCTATATAGTACTGTACACTATTAGGTTATAGTACTTTTCACACAAATAGTACATAAAGAAAACATCCATACAAAAGCACCACTTGTAAAGGATAAATATACATGACGAGGTATATCAGGCATGTGAACTAACTTATGTGACAGGACACATGAACACATATTTGCATCTTTCAAAGTTTGCAACGTGAAGGTTCATATGTAGGGGACTTACTGCATTTCCGTTGACAGTAAGTTTGTTCCAATGGCCAGAAGAGAGAAACTGAATCACATGCTGTACAGAATTGCCCACATTATGACATCGGCTAATTGCATCCTTGTGGTATTAATGTGCTCTTCTTGCACATATACAGGCGGAAGTTAAACCTAGAGGCTTGGACAGGCGTATATGCCAATCTTCCAGCAGAAATCCTCAACTGTGCTGTCTACCACCTGTTGTGTTCTATCATGAGGTACTTAATTATATAGCATCGGGCTGTACAAGTTTTCGGATGCTAAGTACGAATTGGATTCAGGTGTCATATGCCATTTTAAGACCTAAAAATGCTCTAATGTGGTGACTCAAATCAGTACTTCCATGTATTCAGGGGGCTGAGGTGGGGGGACTCATTGAGAACAGCAGTTCGGGACTGCAATAAGCTAAACAAAGCAGAGTTTAGTAATTATCCAATGTCACAGTAAGTCTCCTGCCACTCAGATTTCCTGTTTGGCTTTCAGATTGTCCAGCCATGGTCAGCTTTCTCCCATCAAGGAGACCTTCAGAATACAGCCTGCTTGGCCGCACTTTTCAGCCAATCTTGTGCTTCCTCCTTTTGGA
>CAUYQG010115059.1:0-10047 GCA_963574415.1 Tarsius wallacei | reverse complement strand
TAGTTCCAGCTACTTGGAAGGCTGAGGCGGAAGGATCGCCAGAGCCCAGCAGGTCGAGGCTGCGGTGGCCGGGAGCGGCCACTGCACTCCAGTCTGGGCAACAGAGTGAGACTCCAACTCAAAAAAAAAAAAAAAAAAATGGAGTGGTGCAATATGTGATTTTATAACCTTTTTTTTTTTACTTGGCATTAGGCTTCAAGGTTCAGTCACATTGTAGCATGTATCAGTACTCTGTTCCTTTTCATGGCTGAATAAGATTCCATGTATGGACATACCACATTCTATGTATCCATTCATCAGCTGATGGATGTTTGAATGGCTTCCAACTTTTGGCTGTTATAAATAATGGTGCTATAAACCATCATGGACAAATTTTGTGTAAACAGATGTTTTAAATTATTTCAAGTAGATGCCTGTATGCTTGGTCATTTCTGGGCCCTCTTGAACCTTAAGTTCATGTCCTCATCCTCAGTGTTGAATCCATATCCGTGGAAAATAGTAAGAAATATAGTTCACCAAGGACCCCAAAAATCCAAGGAGGAAACAAAGATATGTGCAGAGAAAAAAAGAGGTCCTGCTTGAAGCAATATACCAAGAGGAACCCAAAACAGACAGAATTATCTTTTGGAGGGTAAGCCCCTTGTAGTCCAGACTTCCCTCACTAGGTGAATGTTCTGGGAACCCACTGGCATCCATGTACCAGCTGGCATTGTTGTGAGAGACTGTGTTCAGCTTTAGTGAAATTTTTTTGGAGATTCTTTCAATGCATTTGCCCATTTCACGATGGGTGATTTATGAGCACATCTGTCCACACCGCACTGAGTGTGCAGCAGTTTTTGACCAAAAACTATTCACCTGATCTCGCCTCAGGTGACATCTTTTTTGTTTCCCCGGATGAAAAAAGTCCTCAAAGAAAAATGTTTTGCTGATGGGGAAGTGGTGAAACAAAAACAGCAGAGGCACTAAAAGACATCAACATGGACGAGTTCAAAAACTGTTTTGAGCAGTGGAAAAAGTGTCTCAGTAGGTGTATGGCATCCAGTGGAAAATACTTCGAAGGTAATTGAAGTTTAAACATGTAAGACTAGGAAGGCCAGGTTCGGTGGCTCAGCCTGTAATCCCAGCATTGTGGGAGGCTGATTGCTTGAGCCCGCGGGTTCAAGACCAGCCTGAGCAACTTGACGAGACCTCATCTCTACAATAAATTTTAAAAAATTAGCCGGGCATGGTAGCACACGCCTGTAGTTCCAGCTACTTGGAAGGCTGAGGTGGAAGGATCGCCGGAGCCCAGTAGGTCAACACTGGGGTGGCCATGAGTGTGCCACTGCACTCCAGCCTGAGTGACAGAGTGAGACTTCAACTCCAAAAAAAAAAAAAAAGGACTAAATATACAATTTTTTAATAAATAAATTCTATCTTGGGGGGGGTCTCCTTCATATTGCTGCTCTCAAAATACCACCAATAATATTTTCTCCCTCTACCATAATACAGCTGTAGCCACAGCTAGGACGAGGGGCCAGAATTGGGTCTAATCCTCTTAATAATAAGAAAAGTCAGGTCAGGCATGGTGGCTTATGCCTGTAAACCCACTGCTTTGGGAGGCCGAGGCAGCAGGTGAATTCCTTGAAGCCGGGAGTTCAAGACCTACCTGTGCAACATAGTGAGACCCTGCCTCTACAAAAAAATTTGAAGATTAGCCAGGCATGGTGGCATACACCTGTAGTCCCAGCCACTCAGGAGGCTGATGTAGGAGGATCATCTGAGCCCAGGAATTTGAGGCTACAGTGAGCTATGATCATACCACGGCACTCCAGCCTGGGTGACAGAGTGAGACCCTGTCTCTAAAAAAAGAATAAAAATAAGAACAATCAGCATATAATGAGTGCTTACTATGCTCAAGGCATTGTGCTGAGCACATTATACGGATTGTCTAAGGATGGGGGAAACACGATTATTGAAAACAAACACTGATTGCAGCCAATTCTGCCTTCTGCCAGAGTGGCATAATTCATGTCTAGGCAAGGCCTGGAAGGAGAGAAGAAAACAGAGGAAGCTGAATTGCCTGAAGAAGAAAATTACATGTATTTGGTATTTGTTTGCTAGATGCTCAAGAGAGTAGGGTGAGGCGTGAGGGTTTGAAAAATGGAAGAAAGGGACTGATGTATAGATAAGAGAAGGCAGGTCTGTGGAGCAAGAACCTAAAAAGAAAAGACAGCTTGTAAGAAATCCCAGAGGCCAAGAAAACTTGCAGTAATCAATTTTAAGTAGATTTCTGTTTTGAACCACCTTGATATCTTCCTTCTTTTCCCGGAGACCGTGTCACTCTGTAAGATTGAGGAAGCAGGCAGTGCAGAACAAAGAGGAGACAGCAGTGGCCAGAGGTGACACACTGAGTCAGCAGTTGGAATCCAGAGAGAGGTGACCGGGAAATGTAAGCCCCAGATAATATCAGAATCGTGGAGGGGAAAAAAGGTACTGAACTTCTCACAGTATGTGGCTCAAGCCATTCTAATTTAAGTATTAAAGGAAAGGGTGACCCCAGAAGCTGGAAGAGACAGGATCGTCTTACTTTCATAATATCAACTTTCCACAATCCTCCAGTTGTGTTATTAAGGTGGGCGATCGCTCATGGTAGGCAAAACCAAGATTCACCACTTTAACATTCACCATGTGGCCAATGCACCAAACACACACCTTCAAGACTTCATGGTGACCATCCCATGAATGGTCAGAGAGTGCCAAAACATTCTCTCAGTCCCCTGTTGGACGCCTAGGACTATTCTCTTGTGGTGCTTATAGAAAAACAACCCGAGTGTCTCCTGGATATGACTGGGTCCACTGAAACTTCTTTCTCACCCACCCATCTGGAACAGTCACAGTTAGGTGGCCCTGAGGCCACATCTATAGCAGGGGTTGGCAAACATTTTCTGAAAAGATTCAGATAATAAATACTTTAGACCAGGGGTCCCCAACCCCCTGGCCACGGGTCTGTGGCCTGTTAGGAACCGGGCTGCACCGCAAGAGGTGAACGGCGGGCAAGTGAGCAAAGCTTCATCTGTATTTACAGCCACACCCCATTGCTCACATTACCACCTGAGCTCCATCTCCATCAGATCAGCCACGACATCAGATTCTCATGGGTGTGTGAACCCTATAGTGAACTGCACATGTGTGGGATCTAGATTGCATTCCTTATGAGACTCTAATGCCTGATGACCTGAGATGGAGCTGAGGCACTGGGGAACGGCTGCAAATACAGATTAACATCAGCAGCGAGGTTTGACTGCAAATCCCTCCACTCCCGGGTCCATGGGAAAATTGTCTTCCACGAAACTGGTCCCTGATACCAAAAAGCTTGTAGACTGCTGCCTTAGACTTTGTGAGCCAAGAGGCAAAATCAGGATATTAAATAAGTACTTATATAATGAAAGAAGACAGATTTCCAAAATATTTTATTGACGAAATTCAAAACATAATAATAATTGTGTATCCAATTTTTAGTCATATGGATCTACTAATGAGAAGAATGGAGTCTATTCATATATTTGGATAGCAATTTTTTTATTGGGGTTCAAAGTTAGTGTTGGCGAACATCAAATTGACTGCAAATATTCACCTGTAAAAACCAGCCAGGAATGGTGGCTCACACTTGTAATCCCAGCACTTTGGGAGGCTAAGGTGGGAGGATTGCTTCAGCCCAGGAATTTGGGACCAGCCTGGGCACCATAGCAAAACCTTGTCTCTACAAAAGTCAAAACATCAGCCAGGTGTGGTGGTGCATGCCTGTAGTCCCAGCTACTCAGGAGGCCAAGGTGGAAGGAGGTTAAGGCTGCCTTGAGCCATGTGTGTCGTGATCATGCCACTGCACTCCAGCCTAGGCGACAGAGCGAAACCTCAACTCAAAAAACAAAAAAAAGAATTCTTAGCTCATGGGCCACACAGAAACAAGTACAGGCTAGATGAGGTTCTCAACCTCTGTTCTACAGCCACCATTATCTGAAGCAAAGTAAATGCTGGGTTATCTGTGCCAAGGGTCTGCAGTGTCATGCCCCGATTCCAAAATTAGAGTCCTTGAAGGGACTTTGGAGGAGCGACAGAAAGATTCAGCTGTTCCTCAAATCCACTGGTCCAGAACACCAGTGATGGAAGTAACCATTCTTGTAGCCAGTATTTATTGTGCACCTACTATAACCCAGAACAATCACAGTCACCGGGGATACAGCAGTAAGACCCTCATGGGGGATAAGCCTGCAAAAAGAAATTAAAGGAAGAAAAAATTGTCAGAGAGCAGTGGTGTGGTAGGAAAAATAAGAAGGTATTGGAAGAGAGGGGACAGGGAGTGACATGGATCCAGCCGTGTAAGGAGTTCCCTTCTCTCCCTATGACTATCAATCCTTGTTTTATCAGACAGATTGTATTTTTTCCAATATGCTGAGGGTGAAATAGAATTCTATCGCTTCTTTTTGTTGTTGTTGTTTTGAGTTGGAGTCTCACTCTGTCGCCCAGGCTGATGTGCAGTGGCACATTCACGGCCATTGCAGCCTTGACCTGCTGGGCTCAGGTGATCCTTCCACCTCAGCCTTCCAAGTAGCTAGAATTACAGGCATGCGCCACCATGCCCAGCTAATTTTTTGATTTATCATAGAGAAGAGGTCTCGCCAAGTTGCCCAGGCTGGTCTTGAACCCGTGGGCTCAGACAATCCTCTCACCTCGGCCTCCCAAAGTGCTGGGATTATAGGCATAAGCCACTGTGCCTAGCTTCCATTGTCTTCCTGTCAGCGGAGTTCATCATCTTTATACAGAGGTATACTTTTTTTTTTGAGTTGGAGTCTCACTCCATAGCCCAGGCTGGAGTGCCTTGGCACACTCACGGCCACCCCAGCGTCCACCTGCTGGACTCCAGCAATCCTTCCCCCTCAGTCTTCCAAGTAGCCGAAACT
Source organism: Tarsius wallacei (assembly GCA_963574415.1). Classification (NCBI taxonomy): domain Eukaryota; kingdom Metazoa; phylum Chordata; class Mammalia; order Primates; family Tarsiidae; genus Tarsius; species Tarsius wallacei. Next base: position 5,107 of record CAUYQG010115059.1, on the reverse strand, counting down.
ACAGGTGCGCGCTACCACAGCCAGCTTTTGATTTATTATAGAGACGAGGTCTCGCCAAGTTGCCCGGGTTGGTCTCGAACCCACAGGCTCAGGCAATCCACTCGCCTCGGCCTCTCAAGTGCTGGAATTATAGACTGAGCCACCAAGCCCGGCCAACGTACACTTTTTTTGACCTTTCAAGTTTCCTATTCTGTACATTCCTGGCTGATTCCCTGTTTATGTTTCTGTTCTGTTGTCTGTCTTTTCCCTTTTGTTGGTGTTCTTTTGCAAATTTGGATATGAATCCTTTCTTGGTGATATACATTGCAAATATCCTTTCCCAGACTATGACTTGTCTTTCAACTTTGTGGTGTCTTCGTTTACAAGATTTTCATTTTTGATCTGATAAATGTCTGGTAAACAGTACACTTTCTATGAGAGTTGGCCATTAGCTCCCTTCTTGGCAGGGACATAGAACAAGGCATGGATTTTGAGTTTAAACCTTTGCTTCATCCCTTAGTGCTATGCCTTGCCCCAATTTATTCATGTCTCTGAACCTTGACCTCCTCATCAGTAAAGGAGGCCCATCCCTACCACACATGTTTAAGGATTCGGTGAATGAATGTGTGCAGCTCCCCTAGTATAACGGCCTCTCCGACTCCACTCTCAAATTATGAACTCCTGGAAGGAATTCTATTCCTTGTAGCATCATGTGCGGTGTTGATACTCAGACCTTATTTATTGTGTTGATGAAATTGAGTTTATCTTTAAAATGCATATAAAGTGCCAAGTATAATTATACTCACTTAATTGACGAAAATGTGGAAGACAGGACCAGAAAAACAATTTAGCAATTAGCTCCTTAACCCATGATTCCTCTAACTGGCCTCCCTTGAACTAATGAGGTAACAGAGTGGTAGTAAGTGAACCAATTAATAGGAGATTTGTAAACATTCTTTTGAGGCAAAATTATATTTCAAAAGCTTGGAATCCCATTTACACTGCTAATCTTTACACAAACCAAAATTATTTAACAGCATGTTGTAAAAGGTATTTGTAATTAGTTTTAAGAGGGGAAAAAAAATCACAAACTTGTGTGAACAGGTAAACCTTAACAATTTCATAATAAATGAGTTATACAGGGAACAAATTTATAATACAAACACTGACAAAAATGTACTAGTTATTGCTGGCTTTTATTTCAGAATTTTTTTCTTTATTTCAATTGTTTTATTATTCCAGATTTTTTGAGGGGGATGGTTGGAGTCTCACTCCGTTGCCCACGGCCACCCCAGTGTCAACCTGCTGGGCTTAGGCAATCCAAGTATCCAGAACTACAGGCACGCACTACCACGCCTGGCTAATTTTTTGATTTATTGTAGAGAAGAGGTCTCGCCAAGTTGCTCGGGCTGGTCTCGAACCCATGGGCTCAGGCAATCCTCTCACCTCAGCCTATTTCAGATTTTTTTAAAAATTCCAGCTCCTCTGATCCCTGAGCATCTTATATACGCTTTAAGTTTCAAGACTAACCAAGTAAATATTAAAATTAAACATTTTGCAGGCCAGACATGGTGGCTCTCACCTGTAAATCCCAGCAGTTTGGGAGGCTGAGGTGAGAGTATTGCCTGAGCCCAGGAATTCGAGATCAGCCTGGGCAACTTGGCAAGACCTCATCTCTACAATAAGTCAAAAAATTAGCTGGGTGTGGTTCTGCATGCCTGCAGTCTCTGTTACTTGGGAGGCTGAGGTGGAAGGATCACCTGAACCTAGCAGGTCGAGGCTGTGGTGAGTCATGATCATGCCACTGAGATCCTGACTTAAAAAAATAAAAAAGTAGGCCAAGCTCGGTGACTCAGCCTGTAATCCCAGCACTTTGGGAAGCCGAGGCGAGTGTATTGCCTGACCCCGTGGGTTCAAGACCAGCCCGGGCACCTTGGTGAGACTTCATCTCTACAATAAAATCAAAAAATTAGCCGGGCGTGGTAGCACACACCCGCAGTTCCGGCTACTTGGAAGACTGTGGCGGAAAGATTGCTGAAACCCAGCAGGTTGATGTTGGGGTGGCTGTGAGTGTGCCACTGCACTCCAGCCTGAGCAACAGAGTGAGACTCCAACTCAAAAAACAATAATAAAAAGAAAAAGTAAAAGAAACAGTGAATATTGGGCTTTATCCAGCACAGATACACACACCTGAACCTTTTTGACACTCACAGGCCAGTGTCTCCAAACACAAGGTTGGACACAGACTATCTCCTTTAACTGGTCTATCTCCAAGTACCAGGTCACCTTTGAGATGCTTTCACCAACCTGCTCTTTTTGAATATTCACAACAGCCCCGTGAGTTAAGTACTATTAATTTTTTTTCGAGGAAGAAACTAAAGTTCAGAGAGGGTGTGCCCCTTGTCCACATTCAGTAACTAAGGGAGGCAAATGTCAACTTCTAGCTTCAAGTATAAAAACCTGAGCCTATCCTACCGGTGAGGCTGCATCACACTGAAGTATTTGCATGAACTTTGTAAACCCACGGAAACAGGTCTCCCAGATCCCAGGTACGACCTGCACTGGCTTCTCCCACATTCTACTCCCAAGACTGAAGAAAGAAGCCTCCTTCCACCCTCTAATCACTCCGAGCTCAACGAGCCTGGATTTTGCTAATTAAGGTTTTTAAGTGATTTGTTAAGCTCCATCAAAGTAGATGAAAAATAAACTAAAATGACTTGCTGTCATATTGTGCACAATAGCAAACGCTATAAAAACACGAATACTACCTCTGATTTGTGGCTGACATGTTTGGAAGTAGTTCAGTTGGCTCCAGTTCAAAATGAGTAAATGATCACTGCGAAGATGGACTGACACGGAGTTTGATTCATCTCATCCGAGGCCCTCGGCGCGTTGGCACTCATGGCTTCATTTATTCAAATAACTTGCTCCCCCTCTCCAAGAGAAGACCCTCGGCCCAGCCCCACTCCTAGCGAAGAATCCAACATAAACATTGTCAACAAGAATCATCGCATTTAACAGACTGCTTTTAACAGACTCCAGGATGCGCCAGGGCGCTATCGGTAAGATGCAAATCCAGCCTTGTTTTATCTCACTGCTCTGCTAAATTCAGATGTCTGCTTCGTTTTAGATCTCAGGCCCCTGAAAAGAGCCTCTCGTGCTTTATCCAGTACTGTCAAATGTGCAGATTCAGCGAGGCGTTCCAAATGGCCAACGCGCAACATGACCTAGACGACGTCCATTTAGACACGGATGATTGAAGGGCCACCATGCTATGGTGACCCTCGGTGCTGCTTGTCACACATTTCCAGCTCTGTGACTCTGGCGCACCGCAGAAAGATCCTTCTGGCACTGGATGGGGCCAAATGGTCATCGGCTTGTGAGCAGGAGTGATGTGTGTTGCTTCCAGACCAGGACTTTTCATAATGCCATGCGAGACCCTCCAGAGCCCTCCCCCTCTGCCAAGGTGACCGGCGATGCTCCAGATGGTGACTGTGCTGCTAGCTTGGGGTCCGTAGGGAGGACGGTGACAGCACAAAGCGGCGCCCCACACCAGCAACGGTTGCATTGTAAGAGCAAGAAACAGAACTGTCCTAGTATGGGCCCTGAGACTGGAGGGTCTTTTGTGACCACTGCATAAACTACCACCCTGCCTGATCCTGATACCCCAGACACACAGTGCCGTGAAGAGGGGCTTGGTGTCTCTAGTGATAAGTTAGCAGATCTGTGTAATTTACTATCTGAAGAGAAGTATTATTATCTTGTCAGGGAATAGTCCTCAACCCACGGTTCACTTGGCCTCCGATCATCGTGTCCCGAAATCTGAATTAAATAGACCTCAGAAAGCTTGGAGAGTAACCTCCTGAACTGCAGGCTCTGATTTATTGTTCTGTCAAGGTTCTTAGTTGTAAACAATAGAAACCACTCTGGCTAGATAAGCAGAAAAGGAACTGATTCAAGATTTATTAGTCCACAGAATCTCAAGGGTAGAAACACCACCTCCAGACATGCCATTGTAGATGGCACTGCCCCACTGCTGGGCACAGACACCACCCTGAGCTCTGGACGCCTCTGCTAGAACCTTGGCCACCGGGCTGCTCTGTGGCCTATGTGCCACCTCCATCTATGCGTCTGTAAGGTACAATCTGAAGTCTCATGTCGGTGTATCTCATGGTGAAGCCTAGGTCACATGAATGGACTGTAGAGGCAAGAAAAATGGACCCAATGTTTTGTTCTGTTGCTGTTGCTGTTTGTTTGTTTTTTAGGAAGGCGGAGCATTCCTCACACACAGGAAGGACAGTCGATGGTGTAACCCAGAAGAATGATCAATACCCGCCACATTTGTGGTAATGACTAATATGCGCAACTAAGGTCTTCAATGTTTGTTTTAGTCACAAAGTTCCAGAACCTTCCTGGCTTCTACAGCTCTTCTTTTTCCCCCTTGCGCCCTTCCAATCAATCCCTGTTTGTACTAGTTCCAGCTGGGTCTGTTCCAGAGAGCCCTAACTGATGCAGAAATAACCATGCGTTGTTCACACAGGCACAAGGGTGGGATGGGCAGACACATGACACTGCTGGAGGAGGGAGGCAGCAAGGCAGGAGGGGGCACATGGCAACCCACTGGGTACCTGGTCCCCTATCAGTGGAGGGAGGGCCAGCCAGAAACCCAAACTTCACCTGCATGCAACCTACTTATGTAGTAAATCCTCACTTGTACCCCACAACTCTAAAATTGTTTTAAAAAGTAAAATATTGTAAAAAAAGAAAATTGACTTTCCCATTAAAAAAAAAAGAAAGAAGCCGGGCTCGGTGGCTCAGCCTGTAATCCCGCGCCTTGGGAGGCTGAGGTGAGTGGATTGCCTGAGCCCGCGGGTTCGAGACCCGCCTGGGCAACTTGGCGAGACCTCATCTCTACAATAAATAAAAAAAAAATTAGCTGGGCATGGTAGTGCGCGCCTGTAGTTCCGGCTACTTGGAAGGCTGAGGTGGAAGGATCGCCGGAGCCCAGCAGGTCGAGGCTGCGGTGGCTGGGAGCGGCCACTACACCCCAGTCTGGGCGACTGAGTGAGACTCCAACTCAAAAAAAAAAAGAAAGAAAGAACCATGCATTAAAGAACCCCAGATTAGC
>CAUYQG010115056.1:0-15374 GCA_963574415.1 Tarsius wallacei | reverse complement strand
GGTTCGAGACCCACCTGGGCAAGCGAGACCTCATCTCTACAATAAATCAAAAAATTAGCCGGGCGTGGTAGTGCGCGCCTGTAGTTCCAGCTACTTGGAAGGCTGAGGCGGAAGGATCGCCGGAGCCCAGCAGGTCGAGGCAGCGGTGGCCGGGAGCGGCCACTGCACTCTAGTCTGGGCGACAGAGTGAGACTCCAACTCAAAAAAAAAAAAAAGAAAAGAAAGAAAGAAAATAAAGCTAACGTTCTTTCCAAAGGCTTCTATCTTCCCATATATAACAGGAACTATTTTCCAAAGCTGTGAATATGAAAGGGAAGGCTGGTTTGTCCTGGCTTGAAGAATAGTAAGAGATTTGGATGGAGGAAAGGAATTGGGAGGAAGTGGAGAGGGAAATCCCACACATTTTCGTGAAACGGTGACACATAGCTGAATTGGTTGGTATTTTGTGTGAGTTGTGAGGACCTTTTACGAGATTTGAAGAGATGAGGTAGGTGTAGAACTGGGAGTGAGTGTCACAAATTAGAGTAAACAGGAATAAGTTTGGTCAAAGAACATATTTCTGACTGTTCCAAGTACATAGTTTTAATTATCCTAGATGAGTCCCTGACCTGCAAAAAGTTGCCTTCTTGAGGAGTTAAACCTTTTAAACAAATGAACTGGAACCTCAGCCCCCACTGAGCTGTGCAGAAGAGTCCCACAAGTCAGCATTTCATGCTCTCTACTTGTTGTCCTGTGAAACTTGGGTAATATGATATTTTCCACACCAGTGGAAAAGATATGTATCACACCGAATTGTGCCTTTTGATATACCGTCAAAAAGGCTAAGATGCAGTAGTCCATGAGACAGTGTATCCCTGAGTCCTGCACATAAATCGGGCCTAATCTGCAAAGATATTATTGAGTGCTTACGCATATTAGTATGCTGTCCGGGCTGGGTATTTGTGAAGCCTTGTTAAATTGCTTGGGGCATGTCTGAGGTTGAAACTTCACAGGATGGTTGTGGCCTGAGCCTGAGCGAGTGGCTAGCCCCCATGTCTGATGGGGGAGGGGAAAAAAGGAGCGGGTAAGAGACCACAAATTACAGTTATTGGACTGATGCCGAGTGATGGCTCTCCTTGCTGGGTGTCCCACTAGTCTGGAAGGAAAGCTTGTAAATTTTTAGAGAGGCTAGAGATGTAAGTTTCCTCTCTCCTTACTGTTTGAAAACTACCTTTTTAATTGCAAAAGGGAATATAAACACATACCAACAACAGACAGCAGTACTGGAAGGGGTCCAGAGGCAGTCCTACTCGTTGCTGACTCCAGTTCAAAATATTTTGCATGCCTGGAATTTTCACCCACCTCAGAGGTTTCTTCTGTGAGCAATTAAAAAACAGCCTATAGATCCCAGAATTTCCATAAAATAGCTCCTACTTAGCTTGCAACATTTGTCAGGCTTATTCTTGGTAAATTCTTCAAATACGTCTTTGTTCTTTGAAGAAAAAAAAAGACGCCAGGCACAGTGCTTCATGCCTGTGTAATTCCAGCACTTTGGAAGCCCAAGGCAGGAGTATCTCTTGAGGCCAGGAAGTTGACACCATCCTGGGTAATATAGCAAGACCCCGCCTCTACCAAAAAAAAAAAATGTAAAAACTAGTAGGGCATGGCAGGACACTCCGATAGTCCCAGCTACTCAGGAGGCTGAGGAGAGAGGATTGCTTGGGCCCAGTAGTTCGAGGCTGCGGTGAGTGGTGATCATGCTACTGCACTGAAGCCTGATTAACAGAGCAGGACTCTATCTATAAAAAAAAAAAACATATAAAAGGAGTATACGGGAGGAACTGACCCTGGCAGGATGTAATGAACAGCCGCCTGGCCAGTAGCACACGCTCGGCTCCCTGCTGGCTGCCAGCCCCAGTGCGTGAATGGCTCTATTCTGTCTTTGCAGAGTGAAGATTCAGACGAGGATGAGCCCTGTGCCATCAGTGGTAAATGGACATTCCAGAGGGATAGCAAGAGGTGGTCCCGGCTTGAAGAGTTTGATGTCTTTTCCCCAAATCAAGACCCGATCCCCGGGTCCCCGGATGATTCCCACCCGAAGAGTGCCACGAGCCCCGGAGGCCCGCGGACTGACCCCAGCGAGCACCAGGAGGTGTCCTCCGTCCTCAGCCTCAGCAGCACCAGCAGCCTCCCAAGCCACGCACCCCCCAGCGAGGACGCCCCGACCCCCCGGACTAACTCCGTCATCAGCATCTGCTCCTCCAGCAACTTGGCAGGCAATGACGACTCTTTCTGCAGCCTGCCCTCTCCCAAGGAACTGTCCAGCTTCAGCTTTAGCATGAAAGGCCACGAGAAAAACGCCAAGTCCAAGACGCGCAGTCTGCTGAAACGGATGGAGAGCCTGAAGCTCAAGGGCTCCCACCACAGCAAGCACAAAGCACCCTCCAAGCTGGGCCTGATCATCAGTGGGCCCATCCTGCAGGAAGGCATGAACGAGGAGAAGCTGAAGCAGCTGAACTGCGTGGAGATCTCCACCCTCAACGGCAACCGCATCAACGTCCCCATGGTACGAAAGAGGAGCGTGTCCAACTCCACGCAGACCAGCAGCAGCAGCAGCCAGTCTGAGACCAGCAGCGCGGTCAGCACGCCCAGCCCTGTCACCAGGACCCGGAGCCTCAGCGCCTGCAGCAAGCGGGTGGGCATGTATCTGGAAGGCTTCGATCCTTTCAATCAGTCCACGTTCAACAATGTGATGGAACAGAACTTCAAAAACCGCGAGACCTACCCCGAGGACACGGTGTTCTACATCCCCGAAGACCACAAGCCTGGCACTTTCCCCAAGGCGCTCTCCAAAGGCAGTTTCTCCCCCTCAGGGAATAACAGCTCTGTGAACTGGAGGACTGGAAGCTTCCACGGTCCTGGACATATCAGCCTGAGGAGGGACAACAGCAGCGGCAGCCCCAAGGAACTGAAGAGACGCAATTCCTCGAGTTCTACGAGCAGCCGTCTGAGCATCTATGACAACGTGCCAGGCTCCATCCTCTACTCCAGTTCAGGTGATCTGGCTGACCTGGAGAATGAGGACATCTTCCCCGAGCTGGATGACATCCTCTACCACGTGAAGGGGATGCAGCGGATAGTCAATCAGTGGTCGGAGAAGTTTTCCGATGAGGGAGACTCCGACTCAGCCCTGGACTCCGTCTCTCCTTGTCCATCCTCTCCAAAACAGATACATCTGGATGTGGACAACGACCGAACCACGCCTAGTGACCTGGACAGCACAGGCAACTCCCTCAATGAACCCGAAGAACCCTCCGACATCCCAGAACGAAGGGATTCTGGGGTTGGGGCTTCCCTGACCAGGTCCAACAGGTAAGAGCTTTTCTCCTTCCTCCATATTGGGAAGGGGGAATCAGAAGGAGACTGTTTCCCCTGGTCCTATAGAAGGAAATGAGATAAGGTCTGCAATTCGTAGCTATTACATTCCAAAGGAAGGTGTCTGACCAGGAGGTACCAACATGCAGAAAGAATAGATATTATGTAAGAGGTATGGAATTCCACTTGGGAAGGTAATAACAATTCTGGGGATGAAATTAGTGCCATTGAACTGTACACTTAAAAAGTACTAAATGATCTAGGCACAGTGGTTCATGCCTGTAATCCCGGCACTTTGGGAGGTTGGGGCAGGAGAATTGCTTGAGTCCAGGAGTTCAAGACCAGCCTAGGCAACATAGTTAGGACCTCATCTCTACAAAAAAAATTTTAAAAATTAGCTGGGCATGATGGGACCTGTAGTCCCAGCTACTCCAGAGGCTGTGGCGGAAGGATTGCCTGAGTCCAGGAAGTCGAGACTGCAGTGAGCCCTGATTGTGCTACTGCACGCCAGTCTGGGCCACAGAGTGAGACCCCTAGTCAAAAAAATTAAAAAGGCTAAAATGGTAAATTTTATGCTATATATTTTACCATGGTGGAAAAAAAAAGAATGGAATAGAAATCAAGTTCTCTTAGCTCCTAGGATAAGATGCTGGTGAGCACCCCATTTCTAATTTTGCATCTACCTATTTAAAAGCTTCTGTACTCACTCACTTTTCTCTACGGTCCTCTTGTAGGCACCGACTGAGATGGCACAGTTTCCAGAGCTCTCATCGGCCAAGCCTCAACTCTGTATCACTGCAGATTAACTGCCAGTCTGTGGCCCAGATGAACCTGCTGCAGAAATACTCACTCCTAAAGTTAACAGCCCTGCTGGAGAAATACACCCCTTCTAACAAGCATGGTTTTAGCTGGTAAGAGTTTAAACTGCTCAGTAAATTGTCGCTGAAAATGATCTTTTTGATCAGCTCTCTGAGGTTATCCCACACTAAGTAAATGAAGTTCTATCCTTTATTAATTTATTTCATCTATTGTCCTGTGTATCCATCTCTGTACTTTGGAGGCCACATTTGATAATATTTAAACCAGTGTAGTTTTAGGAAATTGTCGGGAGAGGTTGATAGATTGAGTTTTGAGCTGTTTGAGTGACAGATTGCCAGTTGATGGGACTGAGAATGCATTACTCTTACATCCTATGGAATAGGCTCCTCCTTTCCAGTGGTAGGAATAGTCCAATATAAATAAATATATCACAGAATCAGATAATATTTATGGAAGGAAAGGAAGAAAAAAATCTCAAGATATTATGAGATCACCTTTGAAATGCTGGACTTACAGCATTCAACCTTATAACCCTATTCACACATGTTTTTAGAAATCATTTTGGTCCAGGCACAGTGGCTTATGCCTGAAATCCCAGCACTTTGGGAAGCCAAGGCAGGAAGATTGCTTGAGCCCAGGAGTTCAAGACCAGCTTAGTCAGCATAGCGAGACCTCCTCTATACAAAAAAAAAAAGAAATCAAAATTATAAGCTGGGTGTGGTGGCACACACCTGTAGTCCCAACTATTCGGAGACTGAGGTAGAAGGATGACATGAGCCCAGGAGATCGAGGCTATGGTGAGCCATGATTGTGCCACCATGCTCTAGCCTGGGCAACAGTGAGAACCTGGCTCCAAAGGGAAAAAAAATCATTTTGATTGTGCATATTGGCAGCATCACTGAAAAATCTACCTGTGCAAAAGAGTTTAAGTTACATTTTTTTCCAAAGTCTTTCTTACAGTGAATAATAAATCTAAGGAATTCACCACTCTAAGATATTTCTAGACGAAAATATAAATAGGGATGAAATGTATTGGACCAGTTGTTCAGGATCACTCTGAAAAATATGGGCCTTCGTGTACATAGTGGGAGAGGTAGACTGTTCGGTTGGATGGGTGTGGACACGACCTAATCTGTGTGCATCTAAATTTTTCTATCAGTGCAAAGCAGAGAAATGTCTCTAGCTTGACATCTCAGTGCATTTTTCGTTGTCAGCTGTATATCCTTAAGTCTTTCTAGTAACCTGAGTGTTTATTATCCATCTGCATAACTACTGCGTTTTACAAAACTGTAGAAGCAGCCCATTTCATTAGTAGTGCTCTGTAGCAAACCCAAGTAGCTTGAACGAGTCCGGGAACTGTTCTCTCTCCAGCTCCTCCTCTCTTTGGGACTCGTAGTGAGTTTAACTTCAGCATCAAAGCACCTCCTGTTCAAAGGCTGTTATTATGTGAGCCTTGCTAAATACAGAAGTTGTTTGTTCTGAATGACAGAAATAAGTATTGACCGGTTTATCCTCACATGCTTCAGATTCTCGGTGGGGATCGTAATGTGTTCTTTCCACATTCCGCCGCTGGGCTGTTCTCCCCGACAAAGCGAGTATTATGCACACTTACAGCCAGGATACCATATACCGAACTGTATGGAAATACAGATTTGGCTCTGTTCTTTCATTTTACCTTTCCTAGAGCTATAAACAGTAACATGTCATGGCTGTGGGTAAACGCTCAGAAGTCAAAGCGGTCGGTCTTCTGTAGGGTTCCTCTGTGCTTAGAGTAATATTTTCCCTGCTGGCTATTTAAAACTGCATATTTTAGATTCTCGTTTCTGGATTGCCCCACCCCCTTCCCACCAAACCCTCAAGAATCTAAAAGTCCATAATACTCCTTGAGCTCTGGTCAGTTTTTCCAGTGAGTCAAAACCAAATGTAAAAGCCTCGCATTGTGGGATCCATGGAGTAGGGAGAGATTCTACGCTATGTTCTTTTCCTATTTGGCTTTGCCCTTTCTTGTCCCATTCAGAGAGGTCATTTGTGGAGCTGAAATTTCTGCTTGACAGCCTTAAATGCATGACATGGGTTTCCTGCTGTTGCATATACTGCTGGGTTAGACCTGGTTTCAGGACGCCAGGGAGCCTGGGGTCAGCTCACAAAACCCCCATTGTTCCATCTTCCTTTAGAAACCTAAAGATGTTACATTCTCCAGGGTCATTAGCAGGAGAGTTTTTTCAGTTTCAGGTCAACACCTAGAGCTTTGGAGTTGGTTCTCATTGTGTTAGGCTAATATCATCATGTATTTGCTGTGTTCTCATCTAGCATTTCTTGAGACTTAGAAGTGATTTTTTTTTTCCTTTTTTTGAGTTGGAGTCTCACTCCGTCGCCCATACTGGAATGCAGTGGCATGCTCCCAGCCACCGCAGCCTCGACCTGCTGGGCTCCTGCGATCCTTCCACCTCAGCCTTCCAAATAGCTGGAACTACAGAGGCGCCTACCCACCCAGCTAATTTTTTATTTATTGTGGAGATGAGGTCTCGCCAAGTTGCCCAGGCGGGTCTCGAACCCACAGGCTTAGGCAGTTCACTCACCTTGGCCTCCCAAAGCGCTGGGATTACAGGCTGAGCCTAGCCTAGAAGTGGTTCTTAGCCTTCTTCTAGACAAATGGGAACTTGTTTCCAGATTCTATCAGAAGCACTTAATCAGGGTGTTATGTTGTTTCCAGCTCCTGTTTCTTCTCTACCCCCTGTTTTTTAGGAAGTCCATCGACTCCCTTAAGGCTGTAGACCTCCATTCTCAAGATTAATGGTGCAAGGGCATTCCCCACTGAGGAAATGAGACTAGGCCTCATGACCTGAACTCTTGGAAGACCTAGAACAGCACTGTCCAAAAGAACTGTATATGATGATGGAAATGTTCTACATTTGCACAGAACACTACAGTAACTACTGGCCACAAATTAGGGAGCTCCTGAAATGTGACTAGTACAACTGGGGAACCGAATTTGTCACTTTATTTAACTTAAATTTAAATAGCCACCATATTAGCACAGTTCTAGAGCCCACAGGGTTTACTTGCAGAGATAGACAAGTAAACAACATGCACCCCCAACCACCTCTGTGTTCTTTAAACAGGGCTGTGCCCAAGTTCATGAAAAGGATCAAGGTTCCAGACTACAAGGACCGGAGCGTGTTCGGGGTCCCTCTGACAGTCAACGTTCAGCGCACAGGACAACCCTTGCCTCAGAGCATTCAGCAGGCCATGCGATATCTCCGAAACCATTGTTTGGATCAGGTGAGAGCCACTGCTGGTGGTCTGGCATACTCAGAGGAACTCATATACATGCTTCTTCTAGTCTGGTGTTGAAGACACTGCTTCCATCTTAATGTTCCTGACAATGTTTTTCTTCCAACAGGTGGGGCTCTTTAGAAAATCGGGGGTCAAGTCTCGGATTCAGGCTCTGAGGCAGATGAACGAAGGTGCCATAGACTGTGTCAACTACGAAGGACAGTCTGCTTATGATGTGGCAGACATGCTGAAGCAGTATTTTCGAGATCTTCCTGAGCCACTAATGACGAATAAACTCTCAGAAACATTTCTACAGATCTACCAGTGTGAGTATCCTTTGATCTTGAGATTGTTGGCATTGGGGAAAAGTGGGACCAACTTCAGCTTGTGGCTTTCTTTGATGTCGTTTTTTTTGACAAGGGGACCTGCATGGTGACCTCTTAGAAACACACGTCATCAGTTTCTTTTTTGCCTCCTTGTTTATGGAGCAGGTTTCTACATACTTACTGAATAATGCGAAAATAAATTTCCCTTATCATCAGTCTCTTAATTACTGAAGCATTTGTACTTTTTTACCGTTCTTATCCAGTTTGTTCTTTAATTTGATTCCAGAATAGTGTAATTTGAGATGCTTAGGTAGCGATCAAGTACCAATATCTCTCTCTGCCTTGTCTGCAGAAATTTCAGTTGTTTCACAGCTCTCTCTAGCAGGGCTGTTGTATTTAAAATTTCACAGGTGTCTATGTGTTTTATCTTGCCGTAAAATGAATAAATAATCTTTTTCTGTTATTCATCTCAGTCTCTGTGAGAAATACTTGAGAAAACAATACCCATGCCCTTCTCACTTTTATGTAAAGCTTAAAGCAAACAGTTCTCTAAATTAATGATCAAGATCAGGATTACGGCTTTTACAGCCTTGTGTTTTTCTTGGCTCAGTGTGGTATTACAGCAATGTAATTTAAAAGCAGCCTCTCATAGCGCTCAGATTGTCTTCAGAACTGGCGCGCTGGACTTTATTTTATGAGAAATGGAGCTGGTCTGGATTATTTCATTAGTTGTTTCATCCTTTCATATTTTATGAAAACACAGGTCACATTTTCCCAACCAAGATATTTGTTATGTGTTGTAACCATGGAGCTGTTTAATCAGTTTGTCCTATGGAACTGCATTTGAGTGACTTGATTTTTCCACCACATGTTCTTTAAAAGATTTGTCTATTAAAGGATACCTGAAGGTTGGGTTCAGCTTCTTCTATGTGTAGATTGTTACATGGTCTTATTTACATTATCTATTTGCATATTCATATGCATTTTTAGTAACAGCTTCTCCCTGTGCTTTCTGAAACTTAAGAGATTACTAGTGATTGGGGTGGTGGAGGGGTCAGACCTGGCAGCCCCCGCTGGGCTCCCAAGGGATAGGATGCAATGGGAACCCTTTTTTCCTAACTGCAGGCTGCTTAGTCCAGAACCCAGTGACTAGCCCCTGGCGTCAAATGCAGCCCTGACATGTGCATGGCAGATAAGCATGGCTCTGTCTCCCTTCCCATCTGCCCTCTACCCCTACCTCCTCTTAAAAAAGAATTACTAGTTAAATGTATATGCTGTTTAACTTGACTTGGTATTTAGCAGCTTGTTTTTCCCCATTTCAAGAATGAGCAGAGCTAGGCTCAGTGGCTCAGCCTGTAATCCCAGCACTTTGGGAGGCCGAGGCAAGTGGATTGCCTGAGCCCGTGGGTTTGAGACCAGCCTGGGCAGCCTCATCTCTACAATAAATAAAAAATAAGCTGGGCACAGTAGCACGCACCTGTAGTTCCATAGTTCCGGCTACTTGGAAAGTTGAGGAGGAAGGATCATCGGAGCCCAGCAGGTCAACGCTGAGGTGGCTGTGAGCGTGCCACTGCACTCCAGCCTGGACGACAGAGTAAAACTCCAACTAAAAAAAAAAAAAGAATGAGCAAATCGTTTAAACTTATGAAAGTCCCCAGAGATCTTGAACATTTTGTTGTCAAGGCTAAGAGATCTCAGTTTTTATCCTCTTGTACATATCTCAGATACGATTTTTCATTGACACTAAAGAAAAGCTTAAGTATATAATATTTTCAGTAATTTAAATGGGTAAATTAGGAATTTTTAAACAGTGCTTAGGAAAGAAAAAAACTGTTCGGTAAATCAAGAGAACAGGCATCATCCGGAGTTGAACTCTGAGATGGATTTAAGAGTGTTTGAGTATCGTGGGTGTTTAAAATTTTTTAACTCCTCCAGGAGGCAGGAAATACTTGAGGGTTGTGACGCTGGTGGCAGTCCATAATTTTTTCCGTATTAACCTCTAGTACGCTTTCTGCAAGTCCTTGTTCGGTCCTGGGCTGAGGTATTTGATGCTGGTATTTGCTTTGGGACATTTCCTTGCAATGTGGGTGGAAAATCACCAAGCTGATGGGGGAAATGCTGGTGTCATGCAGATGTGCCCAAAGACCAGCGCCTGCAGGCCATCAAGGCCGCCATCATGCTCCTGCCTGATGAAAACCGGGAGGTTCTGCAGACCCTGCTGTATTTCTTGAGCGATGTCACAGCAGCTGTGAAAGAAAACCAGATGACTCCGACCAACCTGGCCGTGTGCTTAGCACCTTCTCTATTCCACCTCAACACCCTGAAGAGAGAGAATTCCTCTCCAAGGTACGGGACACATGGGAGGAAGGGAGGGAGGGAGGTGCACATACATACAGAACAGCCTGCAGTTACTTCTATGTCTCCGTCATGGTGTTTTTGTTGGATTATTTCCTCGACCAAGCAAAAATGAATTAGCCCACCTTCATTCAAAACCCAGGCACCTCCCCTGTGCTTCTGCCTCCTTTTTTCTCAGCCCTGGGGGCACCAGTTTGTAGACAATCTGGTAACAACCAGGTTGTGAGAGAGAGAAGCATGCACGCGATCTTTGGATTTGTGCTTGGCCTGGCAAGGATTTACACTGAGGCGGGTCTAATAGTGTCATCCTACTTTCTGCCAGCAAAGAGTCATGCAGGTTTATGGGCCCAAAAAACTGGATGGGGAATAAGAACCTTGCTGCCTTGGCCTCTGCGTGGTCAATAAAACCAAACTTTTGGCCTATGCCTGAAGTTAGGAGGAAAGAACCTAGAAGAACTAAGAATAATGTTGAGCCCCCAGGTTGCTTCTTTCCAGCATCTGGCTTAAGCCAACTGTTGGCAAAATTTCTGTTTAGAACACATGTATACAGGATGGGAGTGGCTGTGGAAAAACACTAGGAATCTGAAAAATAATGAAGACTGATCTTTACCAGGCACAGAACTATGTCCTTTTCTCTTATTATCTCATTTAAACCTCATGATGATCATATCTGTTTTGCATATGAGGAAAGTGACACTTAGAGGGAGGGGGTAGTTCAGTAACTTGCTTATATCTGGAAGGGATGGCAGAGCCAGTTGAGCTTTGTACTTACATGAATATTTCATGTAAAGACCTTCTTTTTTTTTTTTGCAAGTTGGAGTCTCACTCTGTCGCCTAGGCTGGAGTACAGTGGTACACTCACAGCCACCCCAGCATCGACCCTCTGGGCTCCAGCGATCCATCCGCCTCAGCCTTCCAAGTAGCCCGAACTACAGGTGCACGCTACCACACCAGACCAATTTTTTATTTATTGTAGAGATGAGGTCTCGTCAAGGTGCCCAGGCTGGTAAAGACCTTCTGTTGGACCAGGTGCAGTGGCTCAAGCCTGTACTCCCAGCATTTTGGGAGACAGAGATAGGAGGATTGTTTGAGCCCAGGAGTTCAAGATCAGCCTGGGCAACAAAACAAGATCCCGTCTCTACCAAAAATAGAAAAAAAATAATCTGGCATGGTGATGCACACCTGTAGACCCAATTTCTTGGGAGGCTGAGGCAGGAAAATCGCTTGAGCCCAGGAGTTGGAGTCTGCAGTGACTGATAAGGATGCCACTGCACTCCACCCTGGGTGACAGAGTGAAACTCTGTCTCAAAAAAAAAAGAAGAAAAAAAAAACCTTTATATTGTAGTGTATGAGAAAGTCACTAACTAGACTTAACTCCTACAGATTATATCCATCCAACTGATCCATTTCCTCAGCTCTAAAAGAACTTCAAAGTATTTCTTTTTTTTTAGTTGGAGTCTTACTCTGTCTCCCAGACTGGAGTGCAGTGGCCGCTCCCGGCCACCGCAGCCTCGACCTGCTAGGCTCCGGCGATCCTTCCACCTCAGCCTTCCAAGTAGCTGGAACTACAGGCGCACGCTACTATGCCCAGCTAATTTTTGATTTAGTGTAAAGATGAGGTCTCGCCAAGTTGCCCAGGCGGTTCTCGAACCCGCGGGCTCAGGCCATCCACTCACCTCAGCCTCCCAAGGCGCGGGATTACAGGCTGAGCCACCGGGCCCGGCTTTTATTTTTTTTGAGTTGGAGTCTCACTCAGTCGCCCAGACTGGAGTGCAGTGGCCGCTCCCGGCCACCGCAGCCTCAACCTACTGGGCTCCAGAGATCCTTCCGCCTCAGCCTTCCAAGTAGCTGGAACTACAGGTGCACACTACCACGCCCAGCTGGTTTTTGATTTATTGTAAAGATGAGGTCTCGCCAAGTTGTCCAGGCGGGTCTCGAACCCGCAGGCTCAGGCAATCCACTCACCTCAGCCTTCCAAAGTGCTGTGATTACAAGCTGGAGCCACTGCACCGGCTCAAGGATCTGCATCTTAAAAGCCCTAGCCCCCTACCCCGCTAGGGCAGCTTGTATTAGTCTCTGTCCTGAGCAGCTCCATTCCCACTGCTGTCACCCATTTGAGCCCCAACACCTGCAGCGTCGCCTCTGCATCAGGCTCTCATTTCTTTTTTCTTTTTTTTAATGGAGATGGAGGCCAGGCATGATGGCTTGTGCCTGTGATCCTGGCACTCAGGATGGCAAAGACAGGAGGATCGCTTGAGCTCAGGAGTTCAAGACCAGCCTGTGCAACGTAGCAAGACTTCCTCTCCATAAACATCAAAAAATAGCCGGATGTGGGGGTCCTTGTTCTGTGCCCTTGTTCTGTGGCCCACCCCTCTTGGAAGCCCTTCCGTCCCTCATCCGGGTAGGTGGCCACATTGCCCGCTCTTCAAGTCTGCCATCACCAGGCAAAAGCACGCAGGGACTGGTTCTGTGCTTAATTACGTCCCAGCTATGGGGTTCCGAGTATGTCACTTGACCTTTCTGAGTCTGTTTTATCATCAGTAAACTAGGTTTAATAATAATTACCAACTAGGTCTGAGGATTTAAAGAGAAAAATGTTTATTCTAACATTCCCAGCTTAATGTTCTCTTCTTTGACATGCGTGGCTACACAGGCATCTGCTTGGTGATAATTCACTGAACTAGATATTTACATTTGTGAATGCTTCTTTTTTTTTTTTTTTGGAGTCAGAATCTCACTCTGTTGCCCAGGTTGGCGTGCAGTGGCACGCTCACGGCCACCGCAGCCTCAACCTACTGGGCCTCAGGTGACCCTTCTTCCTCAGCCTTCCAAGTAGCTGGGACTACAGGCACGTGCCACCATGCCCAGCTGATTTTTATTTATTTATTTATTTATTTTTAACATATTTTTTATTTTAAAATTGTGGGGTACAGTTAAGGGTTAGGTATACAAATATGCATTGTTCAGGCATCCCTGTTTTTGATTTATTATAGAGATGAGGTTTCTCCGTGTTGCACAGGCTGGTCTCAAGCCCGTGAGCTCAAGCAGTCCTCTCACTTCCGCCTCCCAAAGTGCTGGGATTACAGGCGTGAGCCACCATGCCTGGTTGTGCACTGTTCTGTATGTGTGCTGATGTTCATTACAAAGCTAGAAACAATTGTCTAGTCTAGCTTAGTGGAGTCTTCATAAATATTGGTTGTGTTTTCCTGCTGGAAGCAGATGACCAGAACTGGGTTGGATGGCGAATCCAGGAAAGTCAGACCGACATTCACAAGAGGTCAAATGTGCTATGGTGAAGGACTGAGAATAGTAATAAGAAGTTTAATAGGAATCAGTAGGCGGGCAGTTCAGAAAGAAACAGCAGGAGTAACCAGTGGGAGATGTGGTTTAAGAGGAGTTATTAGGGCTGGGCGTGGTGGCTCATGACTGCAATTCCAGAACTTTAGGAGGCGGAGGTGAGAGGATTGCCTGAGTCCAGGGGTTCGAGACCAGACTGGGCAACTTGGTGAGACCTCACCTCTACAATAAATCAAAAATTAGCCGAGTGAGGTAGTGCTCGCCTGTAGTTCCAGCTACTTGGAAGGCTGAGGTGGAAGGATCGCCAGAGCCCAGTAGTTCGAGGCTGCGATGGCCAGGAGTGGCCACTGCACTCCAGTCTGGGTGACAGTGAGACTCCAACTCAAAAATTAAAAAAAGAGGAGTTATAAGGAAAAAACTCAGAGATTTCAACTGGCTGCTGACATAATCCATGTTGATGGTCCAGCGTGGCCACTACACTCCTCTGCAATGCAAACGAACAAATAAACCCAAACCAAAAGAAAATCAAACAAGCCAGACTCGGTGGCTCAGACTGTAATCCCTCGCTTGGGGAGGCTGAGGTGAGTGGATTGCCTGAGCCCGTGGGTTCAAGACCCGCCTGGGCAACTTGGCGAGACTTCATCTCTACAATAAATCAAAAAAATTAGCCGGGCGTGGGAGCGCGTGCCTGTAATTTCAGCTACTCCGAAGGCTGAGGCAGAAGGATCGCTGGAGCCCAGCAGGTCGAGGCTGTGGTGGCCAGGAGCGGCCACTGCACTCCAGTCTGGGCAAGAGTGAGACTCCAACTCAAAAAAAAAAAAAGAAAAGAAAAGAAAAGAAAATCAAACAGAAATCTCAACCCAATGTTAGGTCTCGGTGGAGTGGAGTGCTCAGATCCCAGCAGGCAAATGCACCCACTATTTTCTGCATACATGACACCATATCTTTATTGTATACTTTCAGTCACGGATGCCTCTTCTTAGGGCTTACACCAATGACCATGTCCAGAGTTCAGGGACCAGGATCCCAAGAGGGTCTTCAAATAATGTCATATGGGCTAGGTGTGGTGGCTTGCATCTGTAATCCCAGAACTTTGGGAGGCACAGGTAGGAGGATTGCTTGAGCTCAGGAATTCGAGACCAGTCTAAGCAAAATAGTGAGTTCTCATCTCTACAAAAATAATCAAAAAATTAGCCGGGTGTGGTGGCACACTCCTGTAGTCCCAGCCACTCAGAAGGCTGAGGCAGAAGGCTCGCCTGAGTCCAGGAGGTCAAGGCTGTGGTAAGCCATGATTGCACTGAACTCCAGCCTGGGCAACAGAGTGAGACCCTGACTCAAAAAACAAAACAAAACAAAAAACATGTTATATGAAGCTCTGGAGAATTTAGCCTTAGGAAAATATTTGGAGCCTGGCTGGGAGGACTCTACATGTTTGAGAAAATTTTGTCTAGGGTGTTTAGATTTATTCTATGCAGTCTGACAATTAAGTTCGCAAACTTGCCGCTGTGCACTTATGTTGGCAGCGTTGTACAAACAACTCGGCAAGTCTTCATAACTTTGGTATATCAGTGTCTCCCAGCTGTGTCCGTGTGTACGTGTGGTGGTGTCTTGCCGAGTGGCATTTATTATTGTTTTTGCATGTTTTTGTGTGCCATCGCAAGAATGTTGGAACTTGAATTAGAGCAGTGAACATTAAATTTCTTGTTAAACTTGGCAAGGAGGGCACATGTTAGTCTAAGTTTATGGGGATAATGCCATGAAGAAAATGGCAGTGAGCCGGGCTCGGTGGCTCAGCCTGTAACCCCGTGCCTTGGGAGGCTGAGGTGAGTGGATTGCGTGAGCCAGCAGGTTCGAGACCTGCCTGGGCAACTTGGTGAGACCTCATCTCTACAATAAATCAAAAATTAGCCGGGCATAGTGCGCGCGCCTGTAGTTCCAGCTACTCGG
>CAUYQG010115055.1:0-40465 GCA_963574415.1 Tarsius wallacei | reverse complement strand
AAAACTTTTAATAATGTGATCAGTTCTAATGTTAATGAATGTGATTTGATTTTTTAAAATTGTATAATGAAAGGTGTCAACATTTGGATATATCTGCTTTACTCAAGGAATTAACATTTTCAAAATGACAAATAAATACTGTTAAAAAATCATTCATGGATAAAAGATGCATTCAAAATGCAAGCTATGGCAGAACACAGTGGCTCACACCTGTAATCCCAGCACTTGGGAGGTCAATTTGGGAGGATTGCTTGAGGCCAAGAGTTCAAGACCAGTCTGGACAAAACAATGAAAGTCCATCTCAAAAAATAAATAAATAATGAAATGTTTTTAAATGCAAATTTTAAAAAGTGTAAGATATACTAATGGATTGTCATATCATAGAGCACAAAAGTTAATTGATATGATTAAATTCCATGTTGGAAGAAACAACCACTTGTTACATTTTGGTGTATTTTCAAAGGAGAATATCTACAAATATCTGAAAATGCTATTAACATACTCTTCTCTTTTCAACTACTGACTACATATATAAAACCAGATTTTCTTCATATGTTGTGACCAAAATAACAGATTGAATGAAGTAGCAAATATGAGACTCTATCCATCTTCTATTAAACTAGACATTAAAGACATTTGCAAAGCTATAAAAATAATGTCACTTCTTTCATATTTTTTGTCTGGGAAAATATAATTATTTAAAATAAAAGTATTTTATTCATATTAACATGTAATCGATTTATTGTTATTTTAAATAAATTAACTGTTTAAAATTTTTCAGTTTTAGTTTTTAGTTTGCTATGATCAATAGATGTAATCTACATAAACAAAACCTCTTTGGGGTTCTCAATACTTTTTGAGAACGCAAAGGAATCCTAAGAGCACAACGTTTGAGAACTACTGGTATACATAGTCTAGGTTCAAGAATATGGAGTTGGCAAAGCTAGCACGGTAGGCTGGCTGCATGGGTGCAGAGAAAGAGTTTATGGCCGTGATGGGCACCTCAAGTTTGCAGGCCTCAGGCCAACTCATTTGTAATAAGTTCATCAAGTCTTATTTCAGGATAAAAGCTGCCTCCAGAGAAAGTGGCAAAGCTCTTACTATTCCACATTCCCAGGTGCAGGAGAGGGTCTCTTACAATAGCCTGGGTGAGCTTCCCCACACCCTTAAAACTTTAATATGTGTAATACAGTCTATACTGCTGCTCTTTGCTTCCAGGCTGCTGCCCACCCCTGGAACGATTAAGACTGATGGAACAACCCTCTCTTCCTGTTCCATCAATAAAGTAGAAAAGCAGATATTTCTAGTTGTAGAAAAATACTACGAGGCTACCTGGTACTACAAAAGTCAACTACCCCTTTGAAATTGTGAGGCTAACAATCTGGGCAGGCTTATTTATAACAGGAACTACATAGCCTCATGGAATAGTTATTATCCATATAGGAGTGTTGGGGATAGGAAAAGAAATAAACACCCAACAGAACTTGGGTAAGGATGGAGAGACCCATCTTCAGCCTTCACACACTCCCTTTCTTTCCCAGAAGAATAGACTTTCCTAAGGGGAACACATGCCATGAGTTCAGTTATTACTTTTTGTTTCTGTTTTTGACGGGACCTAACACTCTTTGAGAAAATAAGTGAGTCCCAATCTCCATATATACTTAAGTTTCTTTCTTTTTATTTTATTTTAAAGATGTGGGGCACAATTCAGGATTAGGTATACAAGTGGACATCGTTCGGATAAAGTTTGGGCCTCATTTTGGTCCCTACTTTGCCTGGTTTGAGATCAGGTACCCTTACCGATGTTATGTGTCTCTCCCCCAGCAGTTTCCGGCTACTCTCAATCCCTTTCTTAGGGTATTATGCTAAACATCAGGGCCCGCTTATGAGTGAGAACATGTGGTATTCAGTTCTCTGTTTCTGTGATAGATTACTGAGTATGATAGACTCTAAATTCATCCAAGTTGCTGCAAAGTCCATATGTTTTTCCTTCTTTATGGCTGCATAATATTCCATCATGTATATGTACCACATTTTTGTTATCTAGTCTAGTTTCGATGGGCAGTATGGTTGATTCCATGTTTTTGCTATTATGTATAGTGCTGCAATAAACATGCGTGTGCAGGTTATTACTTGGAGTAAAGTTTCAAAGGATGTCATAGAATCACAAAAAGCAGACCAACAAATCTAACAAACAGATTAGCAGATTCAAGGGGGCATGTGGAATGTCTTGTAGCTGAGAATTAAGAATGAAGAATAAAGAAAAAAACAAGCAACTAAAAAATGAAAAAACAAAACTCCAGAAAAAAGTCTAGTAGAAAAGGAATTGGGGCCAAGTTCGGTGGCTCAGCCTGTAATCCCAGCACTTTGGGAGGCTGAGGCGAGTGGATTGCCTGAGGCTGCGGGTTCGAGACCAGACCAGACAACTTAGTGAGACCTCGTCTCTACAATAAATAAAAAATTAGCTGGGTGTAGTAGCATGTGCCTGTAGTTCCGGCTACTTGGAAGGCTGAGGCGGAAGGATCACCTGAGCCCAACAGGTCAACGCTAGGGTGACTGCGAGCGTGCCACTGTACTCCAGCCAGGCGATAGAGTTAGACTCCAATTCAAAAAAAGAGAAAGAAATGAAAAAGAACTGGATCTAGATGCTGGTTTTATAGAAATACCAGAGTTACAGAACCTGCTCTCACCACTTGAGTAGCATGTCAAGGGCTTAATGAGTAAATAAGGCCAAAGGAGAGGCAAGAAACAAATATGAAATGGTTTCAGTGAGCTACAAAAGAGAAAATCATCAAGCCAGGAATAATACAGTATCATTCTTCAGTGTTGTCGGAGACACAACCTTCCCAGAACTTAGAAAAAATATGTTATGGTTATTGACTGGGCATTGAGTTTCCGGACTTGGCAGACCCTGAGGTCTCTGAAGTTTAATCTCTTCTGATACAAACTCAGGAAACACCTAGAATAAACCTTTAAATGAATAAATCTTTAAAATTTTTATTTTCTTAATCTCAGCATTTTAGAGTAAAAAACTTTAATATGTGTAATACAGTCTTTTAACTTTTAAAACTTTTAAAACATTTACCTAAAGGCTCCCTTTATTATGCATAGACTATATGCACATTGAAGTAATTTGTATAAAATATACAAGATAAATGTTACTAATCAAAACTATGTGTGCCAAACTTGGTACTACTGTTAACATAACAATAACATCAAGACTATAAAGAAACATTTAAAATTTGTATTTTATGAATAAAGCCACCAAATTAGTTATTTTTTTTTACTTATTAGTTTATATAATTAAGGTATGCTTTAATTTGTGACTTTTTTGTTTATTGTGTACTCTATCATTTTAAAGTTATCCACGAAACTATCTATTTGTTTAGAACAATGTAAGCGTGGACATAATACTAATTAGTGGTATTTGATTTGTAAAATAGCTGCCTTTGAGTTGCTGCTTCTCATGGCAGAGTTTTGTCATTAACAAACCTTAACTCAGTAAAATACAGAATTCAGCGTAAGTTGTGTTTAAAAATTTACCAGTTAGGTTCCATCAAAATCTTTTCATTTTGAGATGTACAAAAAAATTGATTTTTTAACCAAAAAATGGAGTTTACTATGCCATATTAATAAACTCTGGCTCTCAGAAGAAGATAGGATCCAAGAAGATTCTAACTCCAAGATGGCATGGGTTCACATGTAACAACTAAACTAGTATGAAATTGGCATCTGCAGGCTTAAAAACATAAAGTTACAAGATTGATTAAAATCTTGGCAGTCACTAGTATGACTTTCGCTAACCTCTAAACCTACTCTCATCCCCAAAAACTAGATCCTTGAATCTCCTCTGCCCCTTCTGCCACCCGAGCCTACTGGACCTACATGCCTGGGCTTGGGGCACTTGGACCCCCACAACTGTGACTTCCTGGAGAAACACTTCTAAGCTGTATGGACACTCATCCAGGACATGGGCCGGCACCTGACCAAACTCCGCAGGCCCAGGTGGGCATACCTCATCCCCTAGCATGGCTTGGAGCCTCCTGCAAGCAGCACTCTCCATGGTCACCCACCTGAGCCTCTACTTCCAGTCTTCAGGTGGCTTTTTAGCCATCCCGAGCCCTCTCCCATACCATGGTCCAAGTGGACACAACCCTTCTGTTGACAGAAGAAGAGGAAGAAGGAAGAAGTAGAAAGAAGAAACCAGAAAAGGGGGAGAACCCACCCAAGAACTCTTAAGAAAACAAAAAGAAAAGAGAAAAATTGTCACTGAATGAAGATGACTGCTTTTTTTTTTTTTTTGAGTTGGAGTCTCACTGTCGCCCAGACTGGAGTGCAGTGGCCGCTCCCGGCCACTGCAGCCTCAACCTGCTGGGCTCTGGCGATCCTTCTGCCTCAGCTTTCCAAGTAGCCGGAACTACAGGTGGATGCTACCACGCCTGGCTAATTTTTTTTTTAATTTATTGTAGAGATGAGGTCTCCCCAAGTTGCCCAGGCGGGTCTCGAACCCGCGGGCTCAGGCAATCCACTCACCTCAGCCTCCCAAAGGGGTGGGATTACAGGCTGAGCCACCAAGCCCGGCTGATGACTGCTTTTAAATTTGTTTTAATTGAAATACGTTACACATGTCCATAGTTTACAGCTACTTTTTGAAAATATGTTACAAATAAGTAATTTTCCGACAGGGTGCAGTGGCTCAATTCTGTAATCCCAGCACTTTGGGAGGTTGAGAAGAGAGATTGCCTGAGCTCAGGGGTTCGAAACCAGCCTGGGCATCTTGGTGAGATTTCATCTCTACAATAAACCAAAAAATAAGCTGGGTGTGGTAGCCCGCACCTGTAGTGCCAGCTACTTGGAAGGTTGAGGTGGAAGGATCATCTGAGCCCAGCAGGTGGAGGCTGTGGTGGCTGTGAGCATGCCACTGCACTCCAGCCTGGGCGACAGAGTGAGACTCAAAAAACAAACAAACAAACAACAACAACAACAACAAAAAATAAGTAATTTCCACAGAAACTTGTAGTACTGAAGAATTAACTGTACCTGGTCGCTGTAAACCTAAAATATGTTGTTTTGCCTAGTTTTGCTGATGGTGAAATTCTTTCACTATCATTGCAAGAATTGAACATACAAATAAGAGAATGTAACTCAGTACCTGCATTCTGACCAGGTTTAGGTCACAGCTACACCCCTTCCACCAAAGCTATGACCTGAAGGCAGATGCAGCGTGTTCCAACCCAACCCGTAAACCATTAGGTCCAGCCTCTCACAGTGTCTGCTAATTTGCTATAGACAAAGACATACTTTCATACTTCTAAAAAGTCTAAATTACAAAAACCAAGAGTTTTGTCATGGTGAGATGTGAATTGTGACATAGAAAGGAAATAGTATTATAATGGTCTATTCTGGATGAGAGTGCTTTCTTTGCTTAGGGCTTTCTGGATCAAAACTAAGTTTTCTTGTTTTGTCTTGTTTTGTCTTGTCACTTTAAAATAAAAGTTCATAACTATTCCCTCAGGACCACAATTATTTCAAAACAACCATTGTACACACTAATTTAGAATGCATGTTAAATAAAACTTAGAAACTGTGTGCCTATGTACCCCAGGGTGCTGTACTGAACTCACAGGGATGTTATGGAATTTTTTAAATTTTGAGGGATAAACTGCGATACTTGACATCTGTGGAATGCTGTGTAAACTTGAGGTTATTTGTGTTTCAACATTAGATTATGCTACATGCCTTTAGATCATTTCACATCCTCACAAAGCTGGATTCTTGGTGGTTGCTGTTATAGAAAGCAAATATCATACACAAATATTAATAAATGAGGCATAGAAATGATGGTGATGGTGTCCACTTCACCTCTAAGATTTGAGAAGCTGTGCCCGGCTCAACAGGTACACACATCCCTTTAGGGAGTAATTGTGTTTATTTAAGAATGAAATAAAAGTGTTCTTTTTATTCTTACAAAAACAATAAGGCTTAGGAGAAATAGGCAGAAATGACCTACAATAGTTGCTACAAGATGCTTTTCTCTTAGATACCAGTCTTGGAGGCAATCCAGTTGCGGTAGGCCGTCACTCTCGTATAGACCCCTGGCCTATTGATTGTCCCACATTCAGTTCCCCAGCTCACTACTCCAGCAAGGTACCAGATATTACGAGAATTGGGATGAACTAGTGGTCCTCCAGAGTCACCCTGAATAAAACAAAGAATATTTATCATCACCAGAATTTTCTTTCAGACACCTTACTTACACTAAGTAAGCCCAGATAAAGTTTGTAAGTGATTGGTGCTTCATAGAGACCATAGGAAGGTGTAGGGTATAAATCCCTGTATTACCCTTAACCTCCTCTGTGACTGATCAGAATACAGTCCCTGGGATTCTGGGGCTTACATGGGACTTGAAGGTGTGACTTAATAAGTTATAAGTTCTACCTCTATGAGAAAGCTTTGGGAAACATGTGCTATAAGTACACTTGGAGTTCAGGGCTTCATATCTGAGAAGAATAGACAGACCCTAACTTAACCCTAGGGGGTAAGAAAGTGAGAGGAATTTGGAAACAAACCAAAGGTAATTGAAAAAATTCCAAGAACAATCATTTATTGAAATATAGTTGAGTCTGGACTGCAATACCAGACAGGTTTTGTATGCCAGTTCTGCTTACCAGCTATGTGACAAGCAAGTTACTTAATTTTCCTCTGCCTCAACTTCCTCATCTACAAAATGAAAATAATGATAGTATCTATATCATAAAGTTGTAATCAGGATTAAATGAATTAATATTTGTAAAGGGGCCGGGCTTGGTGGCTTAGCCGGTAATCCCCGCACTTTGGGAGGCTGAGGCGAGTGGATTGCCTGAGCTCACGGGTTTGAGACCAGCCCAGGCAACTTGGCAAGACCTCGTTTCTACAATACATAAAAAATTAGCCAGGTATGGTAGCACGTGCCTGTAATTCTGGCTACTTGGAAGGCTGAGGCAGAAGAATCGCTGGAGTCCAGCAGGTTGAAGCTGGGGTGGCTGTGAGCATGCCACTGCACTCCAGCCTGGATGACAAGAGTGAGACTCCATCTCAAAAATATGTATACATGTACTTGTAAAGGACTTAGAACAGTGCTTAACTCAGAGTAAGTCCAACATAAATGCTCATTAAACAGTTATAAACACATTGTTAAATGTAGGGAAGTTTTAGTACCAAAGCTGAGAGGGACTTTGATGGGATTGTCAAAATGCAAATTCATTGAAGCATAAAATTGCCCCCTCATTGGTGACTTTCCTAAAATAAGAGCAGTTATTTACATAATATGAATAATGTCCAGAGTTACCTGGCAGGCATCAATATGTCCTTCCATGTACCCAGCACACAGCATTGTGTCCAGTACCACACCATCATAGGCTTCTTTAGCATTGCAAGTGTTTGTGTCAATGATCTTCACAGATGCTTTTTGAAGGGACACTGGGTATTCACCTAAAGGAAGTCAACATTATCAGCAAATAAACTGAAACAGAGAAGGATGAAAAATTTGATCTGTCCTCTCTTCATAAGACCTACATTTGACTGCTGCCTATTTTTAGGATGTAAAGGTCTAGTCAGTTCTCTTACTGAAACCAGTGAAAAAGAATGTTCAAATTATAATTTTAAACATCATTCTAATGCTGCCTTTCTGTCTTTATCTCTCTTACTACATCTTTGGGCCAGAGTTTTCTCAATTAGGTTTTTGAGGTTAGGGAGATTCTACAACAAAATTGGTCTCCTTGGAATGTTTGAAATTGAAGTAATTTGCCAAGTCAGAACTTTGTATGCACCATTCCCTGAAAGATTGTCTGGGAGCACCAGGCATCTAGAGGTAAATGATGCCTTTGGCTGTATAGCTAGGTTACTGTTTTCCTGTTGCTTTTGAACCTCACAAAGTATGTTAAGTTTTTACTGGTCTTACCATCATATAAAAATGCTCCCCATCCTGTAACAACAACTCCTTCACCTGGTGGAAAAACCTCTGTAGCTTCAGGAAGACAAACTCGATGTACATCGTTTGTAAATAAGACTTTTTCAGTGAGCAGTATCACTGCAATATCATCATGATGTTCACGCGGGGTATAGTCTTCATGTATAATAATTTGTTGAACACGATGTTGCATATAGGGAGGAATTACTTTAGTGCCAAAACTGACAGTATAGTTTCTCGGATTGTTTGTGCTAAAGATTAAAAAAATCACATATTTTGTTTTTATTTCAAGATGATAAAAACTCCTTTTGCATCTACTGTACTCTTTTGATGACACGAATATTTGGTTGCTTTATAGTCAATTAGCAATGATACAATCTGATTTTTAAATTCATTTAAAAAATATTTTTGAGTCCCTACACCATACACTATATAAGGTAATGGGAGCATAGAAATAAAAATAGCCTATAACCTCAAGAATTATAAGTCTGATGAAAGATGGGTTAAACACAGGCAGTTATTATATAATAATTGGTTAAATGGTGGTATATATAATTAGTGGGATTAGGAAGCAGAAGGACTTAAATGTGTATACTTGAAGGAATGGAAGATTTCTTGAGGGAAATTAGCACTTGGATGAGACTATAGGGCTGAGTCATATTTGCCTAAAAGATTAAGAGACAGAGGAAGGCGTATGCAGAGAAGAAGGGAGGTATGAAACAGTACAATGTTGTTTATAAACTACACGTAGTTTAGGAAGTCTTGAATATAAAGTTATGAAAGGTAAGAGTCATGTGAGGAAAAACATGCGATGTCAAGAATAAATGACTCTTTCCATTTTTAGGAAGAAGGAAAAGCCTTAGATAGGCTTATCGTAAAATTTGTCTTCCAAACCAGGACACTTTTGAGAATGAAAGGATGTGCTACTAATAATTAAGAAGGGATAGGGCAACCCCCTCAGGTCCCCTCCCACTGTGGGAGCTTTTCTGTCCTCTCAATAAATCCCACTTTCTCAAAAAAAAAAAAAAAAAAAGGGATGAAGGGTGCAAACTTGAACTGCCCCAGAGCTTTTGGTCTCCCTAGCCTTGCACGACATCATAAACTTACTTTTGAAAGCAGTGAGCTGCAGTCACCAGGTATCTTTCACTGATCAATGATGCCCCACAATAGTGTCTCCCATTCCTTTTAAGGCTTGCTTGCCAGGGCCATTCTCCTTCCTGAGCAATGGAACCTCCCTTGATTCTATCATACGTAGCTGACATCCTTGCACGTCTCCCACAGCCTATCAGAAAGGGGTCAGTTTTGTTTCACTGAGAATAGGAAGATAATATTTACTCAATTACAAAGCAGAGAGTGAACTGAGTTGTCCTTGTGTGATTATATCTGACAATATCTTGCACTGATAGATATACAACATAATCTATACGGAAATCACCCACAGCCCCTGGATCAGATGCATACCCAGCATAGTATCTCCAAGACACTTCTTCAGCACTTGGAGAATGTGCGAGCTGTAGGAAGCAGGTGAACTAATAGTTATGTCTATGGACTTTGCAGCCAGACTCCCTGAGTTTGAATTCAGGTCCCACCATGTACAAGCTGGATGAAGCTGGGCAATTGTGTCATTTCTCTAGGATTATCCATCTCTAGGATTATTAAGAGGATTAAATAAATTATTGTACATAAAGCACTTAGAATTGTGCCTGACTAATAGTAACAAAATATGACTACTATGTTTTAGATCATCTCATATATTTGATCTTAAAATATCTGGACTTACGGTTGTTGATAATTTTTTCAGCATTGACCTTACTGATTTCTGAAATAGAACAAAAAAGTCATAGTAAATTTAAAACCTAGCACCACTGACCCTGGAACAATGGAGTGAGATGTTAGATGCAGCAGGGCAGGAAGGTCCAGAAATAATTTGGAATTTCAGGATAAAGTATCAATAGAAAGGAGAGAACAATGATTTGCTGGAATGGTTCTTTCATTATATGTGAATATACGATATGGAAGTCGCATCTTCATAGTTCCACGGAGAGACTTCTTTTTTATTTAATTGGAATCGTATTCTACATCACTTAAAGTATAAAATTGCAAATCTCTTTCCTTAGAGGAGGAAGTACCCACAAGTGAACCTAATTCCTACTAGTATACAAAAATAACTTTTAAAAAGTGATCTGTCTTATAATGTTAAATTCGGTACTGTTTTTGAAAGTGTTGGAGATCATTAAAAGAGTAGCAAGACACATTAGATCTAAAGACTGTTTAAAGTATTAATATCTGCTTTAGAATGAGAAGCAGCTTCTTGGAACCCACCCCTTCAACTAACTATAAGGTTTGGCATTGTGATTTGAATGTGTTTTCTTTTATATATAGATATATATAATACATATAAAATATATATTTCTAATATATAATATATTTAATTTTTAAGATGTGGGTACAATTTAGGATTAGGTATACAAGTAGAATGTGTTTTCAATAATGACAAATACAAATCATTGCTCTGATGTAAACATATTGAAGATCAGTTCTGGTTGTCTGATGTTTGTGAAATACGTTAGGAATAAGATAGTAAAAGTAACACTGTTCCTACATAATACCTAAGCTTACCCATGAGCCTCAGAGA
Source organism: Tarsius wallacei (assembly GCA_963574415.1). Classification (NCBI taxonomy): domain Eukaryota; kingdom Metazoa; phylum Chordata; class Mammalia; order Primates; family Tarsiidae; genus Tarsius; species Tarsius wallacei. The sequence goes on along the minus strand of CAUYQG010115055.1, from coordinate 29,882 downwards.
ATTAGGATCCGTAGTCAAGGATCCTGAGTGGTTCCTCAGCATTTGACGTAAAATGTTTTCAATTCTTCCTCTTGTGGCATCCTTCATTGATCTGGGAGCCTTGAATATCAGCCATATATGTGCTGTCACACTAGTGTTATCAGGACTGGAAACAACATGAAGATTTCATATTTTGTAAAAGTAGCATTTTCTTCCTCATTCACTGATCTTTCATTTTTTGGTTTCTTCTGCCCTTTTTAGAGGAGTTGTGTAGTACCTTCACGTTAGGTTAGCCACAGAAGCATCCATCTGCCTACATTTACTTGATAACATATGCATACAGCTTTGTTATTCAATTTAGTTCAGGAGTTCCCCAACCCCCAGGTCATGGACCAGTACCCATCCTTGGCCTGTTAGGAACTGGAGCTGCACAGCAGGAGGTGAGGGGCAGGCAAGTGAACGAAGCTTCGTCTGTATTTATAGCTGCCCCCCATTGCTAGCATTACTGCCTGAGCTCCATCTTCTGTCAGATCAGCAGGGCATTAGATTCTCACAGGAGCGCAAACCCTATTGCGAACTGCTCATTCAAGGGATCTAGGTTACATGCTCCTTATGAGAATCTAACACTGGATGATCTGAGTTGGAACGGAGGCAGTGATGCTAGTTCTGGAGAGTGGCCGTAAATACAGATTTGACAGAGACCATAACAGATCAATTGCTTGCAGACTCATATTAAAACTCTATCAGTGAGTGGCAAGTGAATTGAGGTACTTTCATTGTACAGCTGTATCTAGTGGCAGGCTTTAAGTCAAAACCAACACTTATTTTAGTCTGCACATGACTCACCCATTATTTTATTTTCCATTTCTGTCAGTGCCTCCTTTTGTATGGTGAGTTGTATAATTATTTCATTATATATTATAATGTAATAACAATAGGACTAAAGTGCACATTGAATGTTATGTACTGGAATTATCCTGAAGCCATCTTCCCCTCTTGTCTGTGGAAAAATTTTCTTCCACAAAACTGGTCCCTGAGGCCAAAAAGATTGGAGATGGCTGATTTAGAGGACAAGTAGTTATACAAATCTGAAAAAAATAGAAAAATCCTGAGGCACAGGGTAAAGGTATCGCCTAAAAACTGGGATCATTTATTCATGCATTCATCAATCATTTCGTGAGCAACTGCTATAGACAAGCAATGGGGTTAGGTGTTGTTTTGTGATGCAAGGGTGACTAAGACACAGTCTACCCTCAAGGAATTTCTAGATATTTAGGGGAGATAAGACATATATACATAATACTATAATAAATGATGCAGAAGCAATAAGATATCTTATCTGGAGATATCCAGAAGAAAGTAAGTCATTTTTTACTTAAAGTATCAGTGAAATTTTCATGGATGAGGTGACTCACACATTGAACCTTGAAGTATTTTCATTGCTACTTTATCATTAAGCAAAAAATTGTATCAAGAAAATATGAGAAGAAGGAATAGTTCTTTAGAATAACTGGAAAGCAATACTATTAATTAGTGTTTATTGGGCATCTACTATGTTCTGATGTACTTTGTGCTAGATGTTCTATGTATTTTGTTATCGCATTTATTAGAACACAGTCTCTACAACAACCCTGCAACAAAGGTGTCATCTTCATTTTATAGACGAGAAAATATTGAAGCTCTGAGAGGTTACATAATGTATTCAAGATTATGCTGCTACTAAACTAGGATTTAAATTTAGTACAATTTACTCCATAAGCTGGGATCTTTATACAATGCATACTGTTGCCCTATGCCTAGCCATCCAAAAACTGCAATGTCTAGAAGATTGGGCTCAAATGACTGAGGGCCTCCAATGCTAGCCAAGGGATAGCAGTAATAAAAAGTTGTTGAGTAAAATTGTGTCTGAGGAAGTCTGATCTGACTGTAGTGTTCAGGACAGATTTGATTGTCCTCTCAGGCTGGCCAATAGATATGAAAGAATTGTCAGAGAGCTCTGGGGCTAGTGTCTTAAGTGGAATTATGATGCTTTGGGACTCGCCTGCAGGATGTTCAACATTTTGGCACATAAATCAATAATAATTTCTAGGAAGCACTCAGCACACATAAGTTTGATTACAATAGCAGAGTATGCCAAAGTGAAAAGCTCTGTCCTTCACAGGTTGTAGTCACCTCTGAGAGGTATCTGGACCCTTTAACTTTAGTCTCCCATTTCTGTTTAATACTAAAATTGATCCCCAAAGCTAATGATAGTTGGGACCTTAATCCATTCTGCAATCCAATAGTCACATGAGTCTCAGGAAAAGATAAGAAGGGAAGACACTATCTTGTCGCATTGAGGGAGGTAAAAGCAATAATTGCCTCCATTTGAAATATGTTTATTTACAAATCTTTCCACACACACTATTTTTTTGATCCTGAGTACAGTTCTATTAGTGAGGCAGGGCAGATGTTATTATTAACATTTCATGAAATGGAGGAACAGACTCCAAGCAAAACTCTAGTGCTACTAAGTGGCAAAGGCTGGACTCACTCATATTCTACAGCTAGTTTTGCCACTCTAAACCCACAAGCAGGGAAAACAGTATAGCTCCTTTATTTCTTGTAATGGTGACTAGAAAGTTTTCTTTGGTCTCAAAGCCTGGTGTAGATATGCTGTCTTCTACCCTATAACTAATAAGAACTCTAGTGGCAGTTCCATAAAGTATTTAGCTGACTTCCTAGGAGAAAACAGGATCTATATTTATGCAACTGCAAATTAAAATGTTACGGCATCAATAATTGATCTAAGAGACCATCTAATGTTTTTTGGACATAAATACTTTGGAAATCAGAAGGATAAATCATCCATAATTTGAGGATTAATACCTTCTCAATACATCTAATGAACTCAACTGTATGGTCCCAATCTTTGTTTTGGTTTTACATTGAACAATTAGTCTGACACTTATGAAAATTCTGGGTATTTTTAGCTTATTAGTTAGTGACTATACCATATCAATAGACTCTTCACAGAGCAAGTTGAAGTATAATGGTATGTATGATAGGTCTATTTCTTTTCTGGTAGTGTTAGTTACTTACATCAGCGTGATGACTTGAGAATTGATATACTGTCTGTAAATGTTAGAACTTTGAAATGCATCAACCATCTGTTAAAAGAGAACATAGAGTCAAATGTCAAATTTCAAGAATATATATTTCAGATAATTTACAATGAAACAAATAGAAAAATACTAACTTACCCTAGTCTCAAGAATTTTGCTAAGATAGTTGTTTTCTGATGATGTCTCCCTTTCATAATTTCTATTATATGGGATATTCAGCACTTTAAAGCTACCTTGGTAATAGTAGATCCTGTTTTCTGAAACATTAAAAAAAATATTTAATATTTAAATTAAGTGGGCTTCAGGTTCACTTAAATTAAGTGGGCTTCAAGTTCACCAATATGTAGCGTGCTTATATTAAAGATTGACAAACCCTTGTGCATCCTTTGAGTACAGTTGATTAGATAACCCGGACATTGTAGAAAGTGTTTGTAGATCCAGTAACAGAATATACATATGTACATATATTTAGAAAGAGTAACATCTTGGTTGAGACAAGAATATATACTATAAAGAGATTTCTGTCTAAAATAATCAGTTGTCAGGTTATATTATATTATTGTATTATATTATAGTAACAAAAATGGTTACTATTAAGTATCTTCTAGGAGAAAATACTTAAGAAAAACCTTATGAAGTACACTAATTTTTCAGGAGAAATGTAATCTCAGAGAGATTATGTAATTTATCCAAAATCATATAACTATTAATAAGACCCAAAGATCAAAACTTAATCTGTCTGACTCTATAAACCACAGTTAATCTATTACATTGCCTTCCTAAATCTTCAAAGATACCAAGCTACTTGATATATCTTACCTCTAATATGATAGATATTAAACATTTAGGAATATGCTAGACATTGTATGAGTGCCTAACATATAATAAGCACTAAATAAATGTTAATATTATTTTGCAGTATGATCATTCATTGCCTTTAAAGATCATCTTGTGAAAGAGATAATATGAATGAAATCATTACATGAGGTATGAATAAGATAAAATTAAATGATAAGACTTTCTTTTCAACTGCAAACTCTATATAAATACAGAGAAAGGAGACACCATAATTAAAATAAAATGTAACATCATTGTGAGTGTGAAAATATTTTAGTGAAGAAGGTGATGAAAAAAGAAGCCAGAAAGTTCTAAACAAAGTGCTGAAAATGGGTTGATTGTAAATGACTTATGAATGGACATTATTAATTTCAATTAGCTCGTCTGTGAGTCATAGACTCTTTGACTGTAGAGACCAAACTTTACAATGGTAGTTGTTTAGGTTTTATTATAAGTAACAAAAAACAGAACTTGAATATATTCAACTTCTCTCCCATAATTCATTATTTACAATACATCATTCAGTTTTTTATTTGTATTCCCAATTATTTCTACCTTTCACAATGTTCAACAGTCATACATATTTTTAATGTAAATCAATAAATTGGCAAGGTGTGGATTGGTTTTATTACAACAGGATGGAGTCTTTTTTTCAGAGTCAGTGGATAAACTGAATATTTAATGTCTAAACATTTAAGATTAAGAAAACATATTCTGGAAAAAACCACAATTCTTTAGTATTCTGTTTTTAATTTAATTCTATGCAGCAGTCCTAATGAGACACTGATCTGATGAAAATAATTCCTTGGGATTGGATGTTTACAAGGTTGCACCGTATAATTAACATTTCCATCTCTATAAGTAGTTCAAATGCCAATAGAAATTAAGAAAGATGAATAAGAGAGCAGAAAAAGGAAATAAACTTGCAACTTTTCTATGACTTAGTTACTTGTCTGTTATTTATGGAAAGAAAACCTGAAATATACATATACTTTTTTTTAAGTACTAAGTGCTCTGGGTGTAATATCAAGGTTTAAAGCATGAATTATGAGAGGATTTTTAAAGCTGACAGAATAAAAGGGCTTCTACTTTTCCTACCTCTAAGCCCAGAAGAAGAACAAAGGACTAAATAGTGGGCTCAGTTATAAGAGTTACAACTTCAAACCAAAAACAGTGAAGCAAATATTCCCCGAACTGTGAAATATATACGAAAATGGGAAATGATATAATTCAGAGATACATCTCACAAATTAAGCTAAACGCGATTTTTCTAAAAGTTCTCAATAATTAGAATAATAAAACTTAAGGGCCTAGAGAAAGACAGGAATATTTTTGTAAAGACCTATTTTAACACTGAAGAATGGCAGAAGTAATAAAAAAATTAAGTCATACAAATGTGCCATTTCTACTGTATGTGATCTAATCTCTCAGCTGAGGCAACTTGGAGGTAAGCTAGGGTGAAGAAGGAAGGGATGTCAGGAATCACTACATCATAATTTAGAGAGTCTGCAAATTAGAGAGATTCCTCAGGGACAACCCAGCTTCTCAAGAGTTAAAAACTGAAGGTAAATGCAACCTAGGGCTTAGGAAAATAACAGATGAAGTAAGAGACTGTTTGAAATAATAGACCAAGAAATAAGCTGCAAAATCCCTCAGCCTGGAAGTCCTAGGCAGAACAATTACATAAAAGACAGAAATAAAGGACATCCAAATTAGAAAAAAGAAAATCAAATTGTTCCTGTTTGCAGGTGACATGCTCTTATATATCAAGAAACCTAAAGACTCAACCAAAACACTCTTAGAACTGATAAACAAACTCAATAAAGTTTCAGGATTCAGAATCAACATACAAAAATCAGTAGTGTTTCCATATACCAGTAACAAACTAATTTAAAAAGAAAATTTAAAATAAAATAATCCCAATTACAATAAGACACCTACAAATAAATTTAACCAAGGAAATGATAGCTCTTTACAAGAAAAACTACCAAACACTGATGAAGAAAATGGAAAGATAGCTCATACACATAGACTGGAAGAATTAATATTGTTAAAATGACCATACTACCCAACAAATCTACAGATTCAATGTAACCCCTATCAAAATACCAATGTCACTCTTCACAGAAATAGAAAAAAAATCTTAAAATTTGAATGGAACCACAAAAGACCCCACATAGCCAAAACAATCATCCACAAAAAGAACAAAGCTGGAGGCTTCACACTCCCTGACTTCAAAATATACCACAAAGTTGTAGTAACCAAAATAACATGGTACTGGCATAAAAGTGGACACATAGATCAATGGAACAGAATAAAGAACCCAGAAATAAATCCACATATTTACAGCTATCTGATTTTTGACAAAAATACCAGGAACATACATTGAGGAAAAGACAATCTCCCCAATAAATGGTGCTGAGAAAACTGAATACCCATACACAAAACAATGACACTAGACTCTTTTTTTTGAGTTGGAGTCTCACTTTGTCACCTGGGCTGGAGGGCAGTGGCATGCTCACCGCCACCACAGCCTTGACCTGCTGGACTCGGTGATACTCCAGCCTCAGCCCTCCAAGTAGCTGGAACTATAGGCACTTGCCACCATGTCCGGCTAAATTTTTGATTTATTGTAGAGATGAGGTCTCACCAAGTTGCCCAGGCTGGTCTGGAAACCCTGGACTCAGTCAATTCTCTCACTTGAGCCTCCCAAAGTGCTGGGATTATAGGCGTGAACCACTACGCCCGGCCATTTTGTGTCAACCAGACTCTTTGCATCGACAGGACTCTTATCTCTCTCACACACACACAAAAAATCCAACCAAAATGGATTACAAACTTAAATGCAGGAACCCAAACTATAAAACTTTAGAAGGAAACATAAAGGAAACACTTCAAGACATTTGTCTGGGCACAGGCTTTATGAAAAAATAGACAAATTAGATTATATCAAACTAACAATCTTCTACACAGCAAGAGAAGCTATCAACAGAGTTAAGAAATAACCTGCAGAATGGAAGAAAATATTTGCAAACTATTAACCCAACAAGGTATTAAGAGTTAATGTCTAGGATATACAACTAATTCAACAACAAATTACCTAATTTAAAAATAGGCAATTGATCTGAAAAGATATTTCTCAAAACAAGACACAAAAGTGGGCAAATGGTATATATTTTTAAATACTCAACATCACTAATTATCAGAGAAAGGCATATCAAAACTGCAATGAGATATCATCTCACCATGGCTATTATCAAAAAGATACAGATAACAAATGCTTTCAAGGATGCAGAGAAAAGGATCCCATATACTGTTGAGGGGAAATTTAAACTAAATAAAGCTATTATGGAAAACAACATGGAAGTTCCTCAAAAAGCTAAAAATAGAGCTACCATATGGTCCAGCAACCTTATTACTGGGTGTAGTAAGAGAAAAGGAAATTACTGTGTCGAAGAGAAATCTTAACTCCTATGTTTATTAGCTCTATTCACAATAGCAATCAGCCTCCGTGTCCATCAAGAGATAAATGGATAAAGAAAATATGGTATATACACACAATGAAACACTATTCTGCTATTAAAAAAGAATGAAATTCTGTCATTTTCAGCAACTCTCAACACCACAACACTGATAGAACATTTGTAATAAAAACCATTGCCAACAGGTGCTCCCCTCATAGAAGTTCCAGTCAGCTTTTTGGTCTCCAATCTCAAATATTAGCAGACACCAAGGATCAATACATATTTGAGAAATGTATCATCTAATAGAAAATATGACCAAAATAAGCAAAGAAAATCTTGGAGAAAAAAGAGACTATTCAGGAAAAAATTTTAAAAATTACTATCCTCAGGATTTTTGTAAGAAAGAATATCAAGATGTTATATAGGGAATATTTAGATATTAAAAAGATACTATATAAATTAAATATATAGTAACAAAAATAAAGAATTCAATAGAAAATTTTGAAAAGAAACTTGAGAAAATCAAAAAGTGATTTTTTTGGAAAAAAAGATGAAGGGATAGAAAATATAAAGAAGAATTTAAAAACAATTAGAGGCTACATTTAGGAAGCCCACTATCAAAATAGTGGGAGCTTCGGAAAGAGACTACAAAGGACAGCAAATCATCAAAGAAATAATCAAAGAAAATTTCCAGAACATGAAATATAAAATGAATTGAAATGAATGAACTGAGCTGAATGATTTACTAAATGCTAGCACAATATGATCTATACTATGTCATATTACCATGAAATTTTGAAATATAGGGAACAAAGAAAAACATCCAATGAGGTTTTAGAACATGGAAGACATGAATAGAAGAGGTTTCACTCAAAAGTCTTAGAACCAAAACGTCATCAAACTTTTTGACAGAGACTTGGAAGGCAAGAAGACAACTGAGCATTAGCATCAAAATTCAGAGGGAAAATTTTTTTCCAATTTAGAATTCTATATTATTAATTTAGGTCAAAGTATAATTAAGACATTTTCTGGTAGGTAACTTGTCAAAAAATGTACACTTCCTGTCATAACTTTCTTCCAGAAAGCTCCTGCAGTATATACTCCACTACAACTGAGTGAATAAAACAATAAAATGGAAATATGGAATTTAGGCATTAGGGGATCAAACCCAACAGACAGCAAAAGTAATCCTCAAGATGTTGCTGAAGGAAACAAATGGCTGCGATATACCCAGGGTATGAATGTGTACAGAATCTTCATTCTTCTACAGTACAAAGTGAATAGATAATACCAACAATTGAAAAATTTTGATACATAAATATTAAGCATCAACTTAAAGAGTTAAAAGTGGTTACTTCTCCATTTTTCATAAAAAGCTCTAAATAACAATTTGACCCTTTAAACTCTGAATAGATCTAGCTTTGGAGAAAACAACAGCACTCAAACTTGGCAATGCCATGGAGAAAGGACAAATAGTGAGCATATGCTCCCTCTAAATATGTATTCAAAACTAAAACCCTGTAGTAACTTTTACTACAAACCAGAATATAGAGTGTTATAAATGTTGACAATCTACCAGGAATATTATTTGCTAACAAACTACTGAGAAGTATCAGAAGAATATGAGAGGTACTAGTGTGCTGATTCTCTTGTCCTTCATAGTAGGGTATAAATGGCACAATGTCTAAAGTTAAAACACACTGCTTCAAAATAATGACTCTAACTTTTCTTATGTTTCCAAAGTCTTTTAAAAATGTTATGCTAAATAGATTTTTCTATATTAATATCTTTGTTATGAAAAAGCTATTTGAAATTCAATATTCATTGGTTTCTCTTCTTCAAATAGAATAATTGTAATATTTTAATTATAAAATAACACATGTAGAACCATCCTGGCAGAATTACTTTTTCTGCCTGTGTAGAAATTATCTGTTTACGCATTCATGTGTCTATAGGAATAGCCATTCTTTTACCTGTGTATAGTCAAAAAGATGTTTGGCAAATGTCAACATTATTTACGGGATCTGGGGTCACTGATGCCATTTTAAAGGGAGACAATTCATTGTTTTCAATCATTTATCTTTTATAGAAATGAAAATAAAGATTACGATAAAATGAAATAAATAAAAAATATTTTTTTTACCAACCTACTGCCAGAAAGTGAACCAAGAGACCAATAGTTATTCCAAGGATCGCCAGCACTCCAAACACAATAAGGGCAATCATCCATAGTGGCAAGGACGTACGAGGAGCTACGACTGGTCTGCGAGTAAAGGATACGAATACAAAGAATGTATCAGAAAAAACACAGTCACTTTAAAATCTATTTCTTTATTTCTTTTCTCCTACTCACCCCTGGAAGTTCCACAATTTAGACATAGTAGTAGCAAAAAACATTTGAAGAAAGGAAGGAGAAAAAGAAAGGAGAGAAAGAGACAAAGAAACACAACAAACCATGAGCTTTTCTTAAAACTGTCGATAAAACCTCTCTAGATCTGTGCTATGAAGTTATTTTTAGGAGTATGATGGTTGGTGCCAAGTTATGTATACTTGTCATCTAGCTCCCTTCCCTAATCAATGGATAGAAACACAGTAAGTATCAATAAGGGAAGATTTTATCAGGCCAGCAGGGAGGGGCAGGAAAGGAAACATCTTAGAAGTTCTTCATGCCTAAACCTACAGTATTTTTTTTGAAGACTGACTATGAACCTATATTATTTATTATATCTTTATTAATTACAAAGAACACACACAAATATAGAGTGCTGCACTACTAGGTTAGAGCAGTGTCCATTTATCTAGATTGTTTATTACTGTGGTTCAAATAAATCTTTTGTTGAAAAACATGCCATGATAAATCTACAATAAGTATGGTATTTTCACCGTGTCTCATTTAAGCAACAAATATGTATTAGAAGCCTCAGCCTACGTTGAGATAAGGATTTGTTTGAATTTCCTAGACAAAGAGGTGTGAAAAGACAGAGTAGAAAAATGGAGCGACATGCAGTGCTCAAAGAAAACAGCAATTCAATTTTGTTGTGCAAACTTTGAGTCACGAGTTGGCCAAAGATGAAATTGGAAAGTGTGATGCTTAATTGTATATGTCTAGGCTATGGCGCCAAGCTGTTTGGTCAAACACTAGTCTAGATAGTTCTGTGAAATCACGCCATATCTGTGATTAACATTTATAATCAGTTGATTTTAAGTAAAGAAAATTACCTTCTATAATGTAGGTGGGCCTCATCCAATTGATTGAAGACCTTAAGAGCAAAAACTAAGGTTTCTGGAAGAAGGAATTCTGCCTTGAAACTATAACAAAGAATTCCTGCCTGAGTTTCCAACCTGTCAACTTGTCTTATGAGTTTCAGACTTGCCAGCCTCACAATCGTGTAAGCCAATTCTCTAAAGCAATTCTGTGTGTTTGTATGTATGCTCACATAGCTATATATATATGTATATACGTGTATCTAATCTATAAATCTCTTACTGGTTTTGTTTTTCTGGAAAACTCTGACTGATACAGAGAGGTAGCAGCAAGAAAAACCTTTGATATCACACAAAGTTGATGAGATTTTTGAATTCTGTGTTAGAGTTTCTTCACAGGTGATTGGAGGGTGACCTGAATCAGAATCACCTGGGCATGCTTATTAAATATGCACACAGTGGGATCTTACTTTAGATCTTGCAAGTTTGAATTACTAGAAGAGCCTGGAAATTTGCACTATAACAATCCTGGTAATGCAGATTCTCACTAAGCTATGCACTATCTTCACAGTAAAATATTGAAAAACTTTAATCTACTAGGGCATATTGTCAGATTTTTCAAATTAGAAGTAGCATTTGAATGCAATGTGTAATGCATTGGATCATAGATAATAATAAATTGGGTTGATGCTTTCAGGAAAACAAAATTTTTTAAAAAATGTATTCTCTATCAATGTTTCTTCATTCTCCCCAGAAGTGATTTCATACATTTTTTTCTCAGATATTCAGCACCATCTGCCCCATCTTCACTCCGATAAACTTCCTTATTCCACTGAGAAAATGGAATTCGCCAGAAAAGAATCTTCACTATTCCACCATCATATTAGTGAAGTTCTCTTTATCTGTGCCCCATCCTCTCTTTTTCTCATGTTACTGTAAATAAACTGCCTAGGCTCCTGTCTTAGGCCAGCTCCTCCACCATCTCTTCTCACTGTCCAACACATAACCTAGGTTCCAGCTATTTTAAGCTACCCAGAATCCTATGGACGCAACCAGACTCTTTCATGTCTCCATGTCTTTGCACTTACTGTTCCATCACCTAAAATGTTCGCCTCAAGTCTACCCAGTGAGCTCCCACTCAAACTCTGTCACCTTCTCTTCACTGACGTCTTCCATGGCTAACAATATTATGATCCTACATTCATGGTACTTTTTTTTCTCCTTTAGTGGTGAGCATGCTGTGATCTGGGACCACATCATTATTTGTTGTGTTTTATGCACAGAACATAGCATGATGTTCAGCATTGTAGATAATTTTTGTTGAATAAGTGAGTAAAGACAAAGGGGATCAAGAGCAACTATATCTCATAGGATAGAAAACGCAGAAGGATCCAGATTATGTGAAGCCTTTAGTGCTTGTCAAGGAGCTTTGATTTTACCCTGTGGAAATGACTAATGAGAAATTGTAGTGCTTAGAAAAATAAAACTTCTAACAGCATGTTCAATGACAGTTGAAAGCAAGAGGAAAATAAAAGGAAAGAATCAGTGATGAAAGAGATCGCTGTAATCCATAAGAATAGAACGGTGGGAGAATAGTAAGAATGGAAAGTGAGGAATTAAAGAAAGTTTATAGAAGTAAAATATTTGTCAGAACTTGGTAACTAATTAACTATATTGGGAAAGGAAAGAAACTTGTTAAAGATGTCACAGACTTTGCCTTAAGAATAAGGAGAGAGTAAAATGAAGTCTAGAAGAAATAATTTGAGAAGAAAAAAATGGTAAATTTTTTATATCTTGAATTTGAGGGGCATTTAAATTTTCAGTACACATCTGGAACTCTCAGACTTCTGATTAACTGGGGAACCACAGCTGGGGATATAAACTTAGGAGTCATCAAAAAACAAGAGGGAATCAAGGCTGTGAAACTGGAACCATGTATTAGAGTGCTTATTATATTTAAAAAATACCCCGAGTTAATGTTTCTCATTCCAAGGCAAACATTTGTTTTCATTCTAATGATGACTAATTTAGCTCCATTTTTTTCATACCTTTTTTGGATTTCACCATCTCGTTCATTTATGTCTCTCAAATGGCTTTAAATGATGAGCACTTGTTTCTTAATTGTCAAGTTTAAAATATTGTTGATCTTTTAGTGACAGTTCAGCACTTACCTCATCTCATAAGCCCTCAGCTCCACCAAAGCTACCTTGCTCACTGCTGGTTCTTTTGTCTTGACTTCACATCTTTTCTTTGCTTTTCTGTCTTGTATGAACTCCTACAAATTATTTTCTTTTTAAATCATCCCTTAATTGGAAATACACTTATATATTTCTTGTTTTAGCTAGTTTATTTTTAAAGGTTTAACTCAAAGCATATTTTTGTATAAATTTGGGCAAATGTTTTATTTGACCTCTACACTTTTTAGAACATGTACTCTTAAAAGAACAAAAAGAAAACTACATCTATTACAATTTGATCAAATAAGATGTTTCAGAATTCATTCAAACACAGTAGTTTGAAGGCAAAAGGCTGAAATTATTTCCTAATTTTCAACTTTATTTTATTAAAATTGCCATAGGATATAATATTTTCATTCCATATCCTATAGCTCAGCTATTTATCTGGGTTGTAATTACCTTTAACTCATAACCTAAAGATCTTACAAATCATGATGTAGATTAAATAGCTGCTTAAAAATGACAAAAAGTCTTCTCAAGCAAAAAAAATTTCTCAGCAATTAGCCAGTTACTCGTAGTCCATACTACAAATTATTCTGGAAAATCACATAAGGAATTATTGGGAGAGGATACAGAATATAAATTATAGCTTGCCATAAAAAACTCCTGGACATAAACTTGTCAATGCTACCTTGGCAAAAATATAAATTAAAGCATAGCTTTCTTTTGAGATTTTTCTCATTCCATCCTATAGGACTAACACTAAGAAAAAAATTGAAATTGACAAAATATGATTTTGAAGTCATCCACTTCTAATGTTCCTTTTTTTTTTTTTTCTTAATCATTCATCATTCAGGCAACCACAAAGTTCACTAAGGTCTTACCAAATGTACCTGCAAAATTAGCCATGATTCTAAATCCCTACAAACTCTGCTGTAAATCAGATTAATGCCTCACTCTGAGAAGCTAATCACTGAATTAGGGCTTGAACCTTTCCTTGGTGACAAGAATTTCTTAGAAACAATGACTTAATCCTTTGAAATCTTTCGGGTTGGGACTTCACACAAGTGTCAAAATGAAGAAGGAAGAGGAGGGTTCTATAAATAAAAAAGTCTTTCACCCAGCATAAAGGTGATGACTATCTCACAGACAAAACAAAATAATTGTGCTGTTTCCTTTCTACTTTTAAGTGTGTGTGATTACTCTTTTATTAATAGATCAGAGATGTTGTTAATAAGAACATATTAGGTTCGTAAAAAAAATGACATCTTTAATAAAAAAAGAAATCATACAATAATTTTTTACTTTAATTCAATAAAAATGTTCTTAGTATATTTTATCATAATGAATGTTCCCATTTAATCATATTTTTACATGAATACTGATATAGTGAATATATATGTGTGTATGAGATATATATAAATATCATAAAGGGCTCAACTCAAGATCTGTATTTTAGAAAAATATTTGTGTCAGGTATACATTTGTATTTCACAGTTATCTGAACATTAGTTATTCTATATCAGCGTCAGTTAATTTTGCTATATCATATATTTTTAAGAAAACTTGTGAGCTGAAATTTAGTTCTTAAAATTTTGTCATTAATGATAACATTAATTAATTAATGTTATTAATATGATAATTATCTAGTTAGATACTTTAAAAATAGATAGCACATGTCTATACATAATTATATTATTCTGGTTCATGAACATTCAAGAAGTAAAAATATATGGATTTATATATGATTGAACAGATAATACCTATAAAACAGTGGTACTGTAAGATTCAAGATATTTATGAAAGCACTACAGAAAGTCAGACATCAAATATAAATCGTTAAATAAATGCAAGGAGGTCATAATCATTATACTACCAACAACAATTTAACATTTGATTTATGAGAACAAAATGTTCTTTCTGCTATCTCCTCTATACCTTACTACAGCCACACATTCATCTTATTTTTCATTCACAGGATGTTAAGCTGTATATCATCTTCTGAAGCACTCCCCAAATCATTACATAAAACTATAGATTCCAGACACAAGTATATGTTTATGATGGGGCAGTCTCCATGTAAGAAATCCAAAATGCTGTGGAAAACTACAAATTCCTCTAAACTCAATTGTTTTACTGCTATCCCTGGGTGGGAGTCATACTGGGGAGACAGTGTTAATTCTATTTATGTCAGAATTTTAGGCAAGCAAATTTCCACTTACCTATACATAATGTGCTGATATAATGGCTGTTCACGTTAATAAAGATAAAGACAACTTCTGCACTCCTTTTTGGTCAGTGGCTCTCAGGTGAATGTGCTAACCACAAGGATAGTTGGGATTTTAAGGGCTGGGTGCAATAGCAGAAAGCAATTAAAAGGAAACTTGTTTAACAAGTGTGATGACAGATGTGGGTCTGTGGTTTAAAGGAAGAAATGAACATTCTTTTTGAGTTGGATACTTAGAAAAAAACAATAGATATTACTTGGATTGGTCATCTGAGAGGTACACCCTAAAAATATCATCACAGATTGGTGAATCAGTGTCCTGACTAAGGTTCCATCCATCCTTTCATGGTATAGAGCTCCTCCCCAGTGAAACCAACTGTATCTACCAGAGGAGTCTCTGACAAATGAACTAAATATAAGTTGTCTTCCTTTGATACAATTACTCTGCTATAGCGTTACTTATTTGACATAAGCTTAATCTAGAAATTCTCACTGGAATTCTGTACATACTTTTATAGGGACAGATTTACAGATGGAGTTAGGTTTTGGCAAAAGAAATAGTCCTATTTCAGTAATTCTTTATAGGAAATAGAATTAGCTAATCTAGTCAATGGTTGTTTTACTAAAAGAATATGGATTAAGTTTTTGAATGACAAGCCAAAATCTTATGAAAACAAAAAAATCAAGAGGCCATTTAGATATTTTGAACACAAATATCTAGATTCTAGACACCATTTTTTTGTCTTTAACCACATGCTACTCCATTAATTCATTTAATAAATATTTATCATGCACTTCCTGAGGCTACACATTGTTACCAGTGATAGTAATAAAACAATGGGTATAATAAAGTCCCTGCCTTCATGGACTTTAATGGAAAAGACAGACAAACACTAACAAAATAATTAATACACAATCTAGTGTGAGATATGTATATATGGCTATATAGAAAATAAAGCAGGGTGATGGGGTAGAAAGTGGTGGGATGGTGGTGGATATCTATAAATGATCAAGAAATGCCTCTCTGAGGAGAAGGTTTTCAGCAGAGACCTGAATGATGATACTAACTGGTGTAATTCATCCTCCTAAAACACATATTCATGGTATTGTCTATTTAAAAGTCTTCAAAATTCTCACCTGCTTTCAGGGTAAAATATAAACCTGTTTGGTTACCATTCCATGTGCTTCAGAAAACCATCTTTATCTATGTTGTTCCATAGTAGTGTGGTGTAACAAAAAGTGTATGGCCACTCTTCCAATGCTAGGTTTATTAGATTTGTGTTAAGCATAAATCTCTCTGAGCCTCAACTTTCTCATAGGTAAAGATGGGAGATAATAGGACCATACTTGTAAGGTTGCTGCATCAACTGAGGTCACACACACCAAGTGCTTGACACAATACTCAGGACACTATGTTGCCTTAACAATGATGTTACCGAAAGCTTGACTCTACTTGATTCATTTCTCACAGTCCCTTTTCTTGAATGACAACTGCTGTCCTACCTTCATGACTTTATTCATGCTGTCTAATACTTCCAGGATTGCCATTTCGACCCATCCAGTGTTTATTTATGCTTCATGGTCCAACTTAATTGTCACTTATTCCACCAAGCTTTCCCTGGTGAATGTTTCCTTTACCAAGCATTATCCTCTCTGATCCCTCTTTTTTCCTGATCTCTATTCATTTCTGTCACCAGTACTCATTTTATATTTCATCTCCAGCTATTTTTTTTTTGTTTTTCGGAGTTTTTGTTGTTGTTTTTGAGTCGGAGTCTCACTCTGTCGCCCAGGCTGGAGGGCTGTGGCACCCTCACGGCCACCGCAGCCTCAACATGCTGGACACAGGCGATGCTTCTGCCTCAGCCTTCCAAGTAGCTGGAACTACAGACATGTGCCACCACACCCGGCTAATTTTTCTTGATTTATTGTAGAGGTGAGATCTCGCCAAGTTGCCCAGGCTGGTCTCGAATCTGTAGACTCAGGCAATCTTCTCACTTCTGTCATATTGACTTTCGTTTAAATCTATCCTGTTAATGGTCCTATTCCCAAGTACAAGTTGCTTAAACTTGAAGGCAAGAATTGTATCTTATATTTCTGTTTTTCATATACTCATCACAGTGTTGAGTATCCAGTAGATGTTCAGTAAATATGTTATATGTTTCAAATATATAATTAATATTCAAATATATCTAGATCCCCTAGAAGTGAATACAGTATTTTAAAACTCAATGCTAAGTATATGGAGATTTTTAACACGGTATTTATAGGAGAAATACAGATGACCAATTAACATATAAAAAGGTGCTTAATCTCATCCATTAGTAATTGTTGAAGTATAAATTAAAGCCATATGACACTATTAAAATATATTATTTCAGGATTTGGGTATAGTATTGGGAAATATGCTCTCATAATTGATAGCAGGAGTTAAAATTGAGGTAACAATTTTAGAGGGCTGCTTGACGACATCACTTTAATTTCAAAACTGTATACTCTATAACCAAGCAGTTTCACTTCTAGGTATCCATCCTGGCACATGTACTCAAACATGAGTATATAATGATGTTTATTACAAAATTTGTGTTAACAAAAAGTTGAAAACAAATAATTAATCAGTAGAAGAGTGGTTAAATACTCTATGGTATGTCAGTTTATGGAATTGTATGCAGGTGTTAAAAGGAATGATGTTATAATTGATATGGTGGGTTGACTCACTCATCCCCCATTCTAAAGTCCCTTTCTATGCAGTGGAGATTAGACAGCTAAAACTACATCCCCCCACACTCTCTGGCAATTAAGGTTCTAGATGGAAATTAAATTATGTTGGCTAGATAAAACTTGGAAGGAAGAAGCCAGTCAGAGGCCTTCCAAAGCAAAAGTCAGGCAACTTTTTGATTTGCTAGTAAAAGGTCATGAACATGCAATTTCCAGTAGCAACATCCATTGTCTGTATTCCAGCTCCTTGGGGGGGAAAAGCAATTTTAGAGTAGGCAGAGATCTGATTAGCCTGTGGGTGTCAGAGGTTGCCAGAGGTTTCTGGTCCCTGGATCTTCGCTATTGAATTCAATAATGCTAGTATCAGTAGTTCTCCACCGGCATCAGTTTTCTAGTGTTCTGTGAATCTTCCTTGAGGCTATTCTCAGAGCCCTGAATCCCCCTCCCTTCCAACAATTTTTGCAGTACATAATGTCCTACTTCAAATTTCTTTCTGCTTAACATGACTTTCCTGCTCTAAACCCTGACTGATAGTTGTAGATCTGAGTAGAAAGACTTTAAGAAACATTATTGAGTACAATATGAAATGTATTATGATAATCCAATATGGTCCTATTAAAACAGTAAAGAATCAGTAAATACTACACATTTTAATGGGCGCTAATATATTTATTCAAATTGATATATGTATTTATGAAGAAATAAATTAGTATATGAAAATATCAATAAGGATTCACAGAATAAGGATTACCCCAGAGAAGGAAAGATACCAGAACTGGAAATGATGATCAGGCACAGTGGCTCATGATGGTAATCCCAGCACGTTAGGAGGCTGAGGTGAGAGGATTGCCTGAGCATAAGGGTTCAAGACCAGCCGGGACAACTTGGCGAGAATTCATCTCTACAATAAATCAAAAAATTAGCTGGGCATGATGGCGCATGCCTGTAGTTCCAGCTACTTAGAAGGCTGAAGTGGAAGGATCACCTGAGCCCAGCAGGTTGAGGCTGTGGTGGCCGTGACCATGACACTGCACTCCAGCCTAGGTGACAGAGTGAGATTCCAACTCAAAAAACAAAAAGAAGTCTTAACCTGATCTATAATGGTTCCATTTCTTCACAAAGATAATGTGTTCATACATTTCTTACATAATTAAAAAAACAACTAAATATACTTGGTGAATTAAAATAAAAATTTATCTTCTATATGGATCAGATTAAGAAAAATTGGCAACAAAAATAGTTTTGGAGGGAGTCATGGTCAAATTAATATGTACTAAAAATGAACTGTATTTGTTAACTTCATAGAACTTTCCAGGATAAGATGGTGTTTTGATGATAATAGGCACAAAATCCATGACAATACAGTGGATTAAAAAATTCACAAATACTTGAGCTAACTTTTAAAGCATGATAGGAATTTATCAGGAAAAAAAATTGTTCAGAGAATGGCATCCCAGATGAGGAGTACACAATTTGGAAAGACCCGGAATAGCACATTCCAGAAATCTTAAGTAATTGAGTGGTTGGGACATAAACTACACACAAGGGCATAAGAGAGCATAAAAAAGAAACATATATAGCACCCAGATCCTAATAGATAATGCATTTCATTTGTGTTCAGTTGGACACCTTGACTGCTTCCATTGAGTCAGCCACAAGTCAAGAAGACAGAGATGAAAAAGAGCTCTTGAGAAACTCATGGTCTAGTAGGAGAGTCAGATGTATACAAAGATAATTTCGTATCTATGGAAAGTGCAGTTGCAGCTGTAGGCCTGAAGCAACAGCCTGAGGATGTCAGGAAAAGTTACTTGGTGGGAGGTGACACCTGCATAAAACAAATTAGGAAGAGTGAGTCAGGCTTTTTATGGATTTTCAAGTCATAATAGTATAGGTTTTATTCCATAAGGGTGTTGAGATGGGAGGAAAGGGTAAGATGTGAAGTAAGATTTTAAGCAAGAGAGAGAGGTGCTCCCAGACTAATTATCCATGATTACTGAGATGCCTGTCCTCCGAACAATGCCATTGTATACAGTACATTAGAGACAGGTAGGAGGACCAACAATTCAAGGGGGCATGCTTTATTTTCTTTTTTAAAAGCCAGGTTAATTTAGAATACCTCTCTGGTTCTTATATTTCTTGCTCTCATCATGGCTTGGGTTGATTTTTCTTAATCTTTTCTCTTTTGTCAAATAGCTAGGAAGGATAATATGGGGATGACCTCTCAGTACTCTGGCTAATGATTTCGGTCTCATTCAATGTTGTCTTTAGTAGGTGAGATAAATCTGGCTTCAAAAAACCACAAACTTAAACTTATAAAATCTGAGATGGTTATTTAATGGAATTCTTGCATAATATGTGTTGTTATATTGAGTAAAAATAAGTTTCTGTTTACTCAACCATGAGGACCTACTGTAACAAATTTTATATGAAGATAATCAATTTTTAAGACAACAGCATAAGAAAGTATGATAAAATTATTTTATTTTCAAAATTAAGTATAATAATTATGCAGAACAACAACATATTTTAATAACATATAATTGGGTTCCTTGGAATCCTTTAATCAATATAAATTGCAAATCTTAAATGTACTTGACATATCACTATGAAATGTTTCAAAAACAGACAGATTCTTTTGAAATTTTCTCTTGCATTAGAATTATGAAAAAATGAAAACCAGTAGCAAACTTTCAGGCAGTACTTAGGGCATTTAACAACACGTGACACAATGGCCAAAAGCTAACTTGTAATGTCATGGAAATAAATTGAGCTCCAGTTGCATTATCTAGTGAAATAAAAGCATAAATGAGAAACAATTACACTCAATATTGTGATGGTAAGTATCTACTAATCAGGTCTTAGAATCAGTGGGTAGGAGATAACTTTTAGCATTTGCCAATTTCAATAGTATGAATACAACCATGGGCAATTTTAAGCTACTCACGTGATATCACTAAATGTGGATTTGGGAAAGGATGAGAAGTAGCATTCGAGTATATCATCACCATCATACAAGTACAATAAATGTAAATACCTCAAGGCCATAAATGCCAATACAATGGAGTAAAATAAGACATAATGAATTTTGAGTATTTTTTTAGTACTTTTAATTTTTTTTTTTAAAGCAAGATTTATTGAGAGAACAGAAAAGCTCCCACAGGGGCTGTCCACCTTTAATTTTTATAAGCCATATAATTTCTAAAGTTTTACATTCCACTCTTGTATACTTGTAAAATAAATATTCAGCATACTACTGTTGCACTTTAAATATTAAAATTTGCCAAAATGTCACAAGTATTAATATTTGGAAGGATGCATAACATTCCACAGAGAATATTCACATAAAACTGTTATTTAAAAGTAGATGATATCATTATGCATTGTATACATGTATCAAAATATCACATGTATCCCCCAAATATGTAAAAACTATTTTATATCAATTAAAACCACCAAAAATAAAGACTACAATGAGGAGCTTGCACCTATACATCTCTTGGTTCCACCAGTGCTTATATAGGTGCAAGCTCCCCGTTCACACACATACACACTTCATCTCCATAATGAACCAACAAAATTGGTGTGATAAGTCTTATCTTCAGAAGCAGTCAAGGCAGAAGTTCTCAGTGGATCTTGGATCAGAAAGCAGACTAACCCGGAGGTTGCCTAGAGAGCTTCAGACTTCAAACTCAAATCACACTGGCCTTGTCTTGGTCAAGAGTCAAAGCCAAGCAACTTGTCTTCTAAAAAGATAAGGATAGAACTTTTCCAGCCCAGCTATACAGTAACTCTATCCTACATGAAATATAATAATGAAAATAACAAAGAATAATATTTCAAATATCTATTACACAGGATGATTCCAGATCTACATTTTTGAAATGTGAAAGACTGTGGAAAGATGAAGAATTCTGTTTTGGCATACTGATGAAAACTGCCCATTTCAAGTGGAAATATTAGATATATGTGACTGGAGGTCCAGAGAGAAGTCCAAACACAGACCTCTAAAGCTAAAGTTAAAACATTTGGGAGTTGTCAGCATAGAGTTGGTGCTGAAAGCTATTGGACTCAATAAAATCATTTAGAATATGAGTGTGGGTAGATAAGAAGAGATCTGAATCTGAGCCCTGGGCCACTCAACATCTAGAGTTTGGGAAGATGTGGACGACGTAACAGAAGAGATGGAGAAAAAATGGCTGATGACATAGAAAGGTTACAAAACAAGGTGTTTTTTTCTTTGTAAGCCAGATGAAGAAAGTATTACAATAAGAAATTATCAACAAAGCCAAATACTATTTATCTAAGTATAAGGAGGATTGAGAATGGAGCACTGGAGTTGGCAATATGAAACTCATTGATGACCTTGACAGATGTAGCTTTGGAGGAATGTCTAGGTCACTATTTCATTTGCAGTGAGTCTGAGAGAGAATATAAGAAAGAGACACAATACTTTGAAATAGTTTCTCAAAGAAATATGGTAAGAAAGAGCTGTAGGGTTAAAAAATAACTTTGTTTTTGTCTATAGAAGTTATTGTAGAAGTTACTGAGTGTGTGGAAATGATCCAGCATAAAGGATAAAATTAATGATATAAAGAGAGATAGTTATAGAAACAAAGTCTTTGAGAAGGTAAGCACAAAAAGGATTTTAGCACAAAGAGAAAGTTTGGCCTTAGATTGGAGTACAAATAGTTGATCCATTGTAACAAAAGGGAGGTTAGATGACAATAATAACTAACATCTATCTTGGATTTGTTTTGTGTTCTAAGTACACTACTTTTAAGTCCTCAAATATGCCACAGCAATACCATGAAGTAGATATAATTCTTATCCCCACATCACATCAAGGAAACCGAGACACAGTGATGTCAAGTAATTTGTCCAAAGTCACACTTCTTCTACATGGCAAAGCCAGGATTTGCACACAACCTGTTTGGCTCCAGAATCCAATTACTTATACTACCTTTTGAGAAGCACATCAATTAGTAGATTTTTGTGATGAGTGCCAGTAGAGATTCTAATCTGATTACCGCTGTTTTCTTGGTGAAATAATGAACATGATCATCAAGTTAGTGTAAGGAGGAGAAGAAGACAGTGTTGGAATTAAAAACTGTAGAAGGGAGAAGTGAATGACTTATTTAGAAGGAGAGGGAGTTTTGAATAAAGAAGCACAAAGTGATTTTTATGAGGCATTAAGACTGTAGCTGAGGTTTGTGATCATGGTTTTAAAGACTAATTAGCATGGTGTATGTTTTTCTCCAGCTACAGTCAACATCTAGCGTTCGTGTATCAAAAGCTGGAGAAGTGGGTTGAACCATGTTTGCAGTTTTGCCAGGCTAGATGGTATGGAGAAGGGGCAGGAACACTGGGTGTAGATGTCATGACTAGCCTTGGTCTTTCAGCTTAGTAGGGAGAATGTGAAGATATCTTGAAGGAATATGAAAAAAAAAAAATCCCAGTCAATGGAAAAGAGCTTCCAGTGAACTTTGGCCCATTAGGCTTATATCTAAGCCCAAATTAAATAATAAACTTTAAAAATAATTTTCTATACTTGGCATCACTTTATCTTCTTATTTGTGGTCCATTTTTCAGTGAAAGCATTCCTTGAATGCATTGATATGAAAGTTGTGTTGAATAACAAAATACTGACTTATGAGTTAAAATACCTAGTTCTTATCCACTGATAGGTAGAGACGTGTCTGTTAGAAACATCCTCAAACAAGGAAGTTACTATGAACACTTCTTTATTAAAGCCAAAACTAGCTGGTTTATTAGAGGCTACACAAGAAGAGGGAACCAACCTTGTTCCTTTTGTGTCATTCATGTTATGGCATTACTTTTTCATTATTATTTTAAAATATGTCATTTTAATTGGCACATACAGGGGGAACCAAAAAAAAAAACCACACGATTTTCTTGGGGAGGGTGGACCCTTTTAGCACAGGCTTCCCTTGCTAGGTAAGTGTTCTAGGATCTATTAGCATCAGTTTGCATTGTGAGAGGCTGTGCTCAGCTTCAGGGAGATTTTTGTTTTTTTTTTGAAGAGTCTTTCAACGTGTTTCTCATTCTATGATGTGATAGTACCTGCCCACACCATGCTAAGTGTCCAGCATTTTTTTGACCAAAAGCAGCATGACCTGTGTGCCCCACTCTTCCTGTTTACCCAACCTCCCCCAGAGTGGCTTTTGTATTTCCTGGATGAAAAAAGTCCTCAAAGGAAAATGTTTTGCCAATGTGGAAGAGATGAAACAAACAAACAAACAAAAAATGGCAGAAGCACTAAAAAGCATCAAAATTCATGAGTTTAAAAACTATTTTGAGAAGTAGGAAAAGCATCTCAATAGTTATATTGCATCAAACAGAGTAATTTGAAGGTGACTGAAATGCAAACATGTAGGAATAAATACACAATTTTTTTTGTAAATAAATTCCAAATTTTTTTGCTCTCTCCTTGAATATTCACAAAAAGATCTTGGCCTATGCATCATAGTTCACAAGATTAAATCCATATATCATAAGTATTTTCATATTTCAAACACAATTTTTTATGTTTCTCAAGAACATATATGCACATTTTGTTGTGATTCTGTTATTCAGTAACTGTGCTCTTTGTCAAGGTCTTGCTCAGTGGGTCTCTTCTGTTTAAAAGAGAGAGAGAATTGAACTAAAATTTTTTTTTGTTGTGTGTTGTTTGTGGGGAAAAGTAAAATACCCCTTGAATCATTCATTTCTGATTCCTTTTTTATACCCCTTCTGAGTGGTCAGAATCTTAATTAAGTAAACCTTCTACTTTTTAATAAAATGATAACACATTTTGTGATGCAAACAATTATATTTTTGTCAGTTTGGCATTTTAATTCTCATGCACTGTATCTAGTGTTGTTGGTTTTATTTCTCAAGTCAGGCTTCTAACTCCTTGCTTGTACAAACTTCTCAGTATACTGTTAACATCAAAAGATCAGGATGGTGCAGTCTATTATTACCATAAACGAATACACAAAGTACAACAAAAAACCTTACTTTTAGCTGATTTGTCACACATAGAGTCCACATGGAAGTAGAGATTCTAACTTTTTTTACTTAAGGTTGAAGTAAAGGCTTGCACCCTGCACAGAATCCACCTTTGGCATGGAACTAACTTATAATAATAATAACGGCTTTTCCCTATAAAGTTTGCCCACTTGCGCCTGTGTTCATTAAATTCCTTCAATATCAAGCCTTGAGATTGGTCACTTATGCTATCATATCCCTCCTTGCTCACCCAGGGAGCCTTAACCCTGAGAAAGCATCATTCTTCATCCCCTTCTCATGTACCCCTTGGTCTCTCAAACACTTGCCCTCTACAAAACCCTCAGACTCCTCCAAATCCCTTCCCACCCTTTTCTTCCTGTAACTTTCACCTCTCCTCCATGTTGGAGTTATTACTCACTCAGCTCCATCTGATTTCCCCCTGGAAGAAGCAGGAGACAGACTGTGACTCAACTCACAAGGCTGGGAATGAATAAAATAAGTTTGTAAACATCTAATGTCTAAATTAACTATCAAAAAGACAAGGAAACTATTACACAGTTTTTGCTACTTTTATTCAACTATTTTTTTCCATTTGCATTATCAAAGGATCCTTTTTGTTATCCTCTCGAGGTAAACTGCTGACTAAGGAAGAGGGCGAATTTATGCTCACTTCTGACAAGGATGGCGGCAGTAGCTTTCTAACACGTCTCCTTGCTTCTCATGGTACACTCTTCACCCCACTGCAGCTCATTCTCTACATCAAAGCTCAAGTAATCTTTTCAAAGTGTGTAATAGATCATCTCACTCCTTGCTCTGCTTAGAAAACTCCAGGGCCTCACACTGCAGTCAGAATAAAAAGTCAAGGTCTTTACCTTGGCTTATAAGACCTACTTAACAGTCACCACTTCCATTTTCTCTCCTGCCATCTCACTTACCCAGGCTTTAATCACATCAGCCTTCTTTCTGTTCTGCACATCCACCTCATTATTTTTCTATCTAACACCCTTGATTTATCTTTGATATTTTCTGTTTTGCCTTTTCATTGTTTAGGTATAGCTCAAATGCTATCCCCTAAAAAACATAATTCAGATTGCCTAATCTAAAGTACACCTTATCTATCCCATTATTTTCTATCACATTATTTTTTTTATTACATCACAATCCAAAATTATCTCTCTTTTTTTGTACTATCTTTATCCACTAGTATTTTCCTTGAAGGAAGATACTATGTCTGTACTTGAGAGTACCTGAAACATAGTAGAGACTCAATAAATAGGTGTGACTGCCAGAGGAAGAAGTAGGGGGAGAAAGACACCATCTTGTCACATCTGGCTATGAATTGTCTTGATGTCAAGAGAGTCAAACTTTGTAATAAAGGAAGAATAAAAGAGTAATTCCACAAACAACTCAAGGAAGGAATTTCTTTTAGTTTATTTTAGCAGACTTTAAAATGTTGGCCTACTTTTTAAATTTTATTCATTACAAAAGGTGAATTATTTGTAGAAATTACAAAGTTAGCCTTCCATATTATTGCACTTATGTTGTAAGGATATGCCACACAGTCCTCTGTCCTTGAGGACCTCACATTATTTTTGCTGTAAGACAAATTAAACAAATGACCAAAGAAGAACATAAAACATGTTATATAAATAATGGTAACAAATTAAATTCTTTAATTTCTGACAAATTGTGGATCTAAACTTAATGAGGACAAATTTGCGTGAGAGTAATTTGTCAGTTTATCAGAGATGAAGAGTGACTATATGCAAATAATTTCTCTCCTCTGGTTTTCAGTTTCTAGATCTATAAATTGAAAGATTAAGTCTAACTGAACTTCTAATATCCCTTCTCCACTGCAAGATTGCATTACTTTCAGAAGTACATGAATTACTTCACATATAAAGAAAATATCAATGTATATTATCTGTCTCACATATTTCAGCTTATTAATAAGATGCGATTGCAATTGATATAATGGAAAGTAATTAATTTGGTAAATCCTCAGCATATGCTCTCATACTAACAAAATGTGTATTTTATTTCTTTCCATTCTGAAAATCAAATCAAGGTCAATTCTGAACATAATGGTAAAATAAATTATAACCGGGCTATTAAAAAATTTCATGTTCTTTATTTTATTTTCTTCCTACGTCCTATATTAGTTAAAATGATAAATAAATGGATGGCAAATGTTTTAGATATAATTCAATATTGATAAAGACATACATTTTTATAGGTAAGTATTTTTGTAGATAAGAAAATGATTCATTTACCGACAATGAAAAGAAAAATATCCTGAAGCAACAGATAAGAATACCCTGCAATTGTCTTCATGTTTCATCATATCATTACTTTTCTTTCATAGCCCAGTCTTGGTTGTAATCCAATCGCTGAAGGAAGTCACTCGGGTATAGACACCTGGCTTATTCTTTTTACCACATCCTTCACCCCAGCTTACTATTCCAACAAGGTGCCAGATATTTCTGGAATCAGGGTAAGCTAAAGGTCCTCCAGAATCATTCTAGAAGAAGAAGGGAAAAAATCGTTTTTGTCTTGTCACAGAATCTCCTTTTACCTATCCTCTGGAGTTATCACTGAACCCAATCCACCTTCTTTATCTTAGAACTCTGAAACTCTTGGGTTTAAAAATAAAACAACAACAATAACAAGAAAAAGAAAAACAAGACAACCACAAGCCAGACTATATTGCCTGCAGCTGCCAAACATTGGATTGGCAGACCAGAATTTAATATTATAATGAGTCCAGCTTGAGTAAGAGAAGGTGATTTAGCTGCTGTGGATACTGCACTGAGTTTGTCCCCATGATGAAGCCTCTGAGGAATGAATGACATGAGCCTACGGTCAACCTCCTGCTACTTCTTTGGATAAGGAGAAGTCAATATTCTAGGTCTGTAGGTTGCCCAGAATTAGGACCAAACTTATAAACTTCTAAGTATTGTTCTTTGTGTAAATTCCCTGACTGAAAACTTCATGAGGGCAGTATTGTGTTCACTGCTGCCTCCCTGGCATCTAGGCTGGTGGTGTCTGGTACATAAGTGGGATTAATAAAATTTTTTATCTGACGCCAGTCAGGGTAGCCATCAATAACTCAAAAAACAACAAATGCTGGAGAGGATACAGGGGAAAAGGAACACGTCTACACTGTTGGTGGAAGTGTAAATTAGTACAACCCCCATGGAAAACAGTTTGGCATTTCCTAAAAGATCTAAAAATCAACCTTCCATATGACCCTGCAATCTCCCTACTTGGAATGTGCCCGGAGGAACTCAAATCACTCTATGAAAAAGATATCTGCACAAGAATGTTCATTACAACATTATTCACAATAACAAAAACATGAAACCAACTGTTCTGCCCATCAAAAGTGGACTGGATAAAAAAATGTGGTATACATACACGATGAAATATTATGTAGTCATAAAGGAAGACAAAATTACGAACTTCACAGCAACTTGAATGGACTTAGAGTCTATAATACTGAGTGATCTATCACAGAAACAAAGAACTGAGTATCACATGTTCTTACTCATAAGCAGGCCTTCAGTGATTATAATAATGCTATAAGAAAGGGATTGGCAGTAGTGGGAATCTGCCGGGGGTGGGGAGCATACATCATCAACAAGGGTACCTGCATAATGATCATGTGTATACCTAACACTGAATTGTACCCCATATCTTTAAAATTAAAAATTAAAAAAAATTTTAGTGAATTGAAATAATAAGCTACTATGTGAAAATCATAGCCCACAAAAAAAATATTTTATGTTGATAAAATCTTCCACTTGATTAACTCTTTGGGAGAAAATTACTTGATAATATAGCTAGACATACCTGACACGCATCCGCTTCTCCCGACATGAACCCAGCACATAACATTGTATCAGTCACAAAGCCAGAAAATGCATATGGGGCGTTGCAGTTTTTGTTGTCAATAATCTTCAAAAAAGCTTGTTGGAGTATCACTGGAAGGGGACCTGGAGGCCATAAAAGCTGTATATTATGGAGAGCTTCGATTTGTTTGGGGGACAAAGAGTATCTATAACATAAGAAATTATTCTGGTCACCACGAGCCAGACCAGTCCCAGGCTAGATTAGTCTCTTTGTTATAGTTGGCTGCCTGTCACGTAATTCTAATTTTTCCAGTTTTCACCCATTCCAAGATATTTTAGAAAGTGAAGACCCTGTGATGTCATGCTTTTTGTTCTTTCACTTGGTTGTCTTTCCAGTATTTTACTGATTGATTAATTGTATGAGGAGATAATTGATTGATTGCTTAAATAATTATTCCCTTGAAACTACTATTTTTTTTAATAAAAAGTCTTACCATTCGTATGAAGTCTTCCCCATCCTGTAACAACAACATTGTCATTTTGTGAGAGCTTCATTTTGGCATCAGGAAGACAAATCCTACGGACGTATTTCGTAAAAGAAACTTCCTCAGTAAGCTGTACAAGGGCAATGTCATCATGCCCTTCATGACTGCTGTAATTTTCATGAAAAATGATGTTTTGAACTTTCCTTGTCATATATGGTTTGTTTACTACAGTTCCAAAGTTGACAGTCCAATCTTTTGAATTATTTTTCCTAAAGGACATAATGTAATTAAAATACACTTAGTTTCTGAGTCACAACAGTGTTGTTAGTGGTCCTTATCTCATAACTACGGTATTAGGTTCCCAAACAACAGTATAAACTTCTTAAATTATTATTTAAAAAAAAAAAAAAAAACTCGGCCGGGCGCAGTGGCTCATGTCTATAAATCGCAGCACTTTGGGAGGCCAAGGTGAGAGGACTGAGCCCACAGGTTTGAGACCAGCGTGGGCAACTTGGCGAGACTTCATCTCTACAATAAATCAAGAAAAATTAGCCAGTCTTGATGACACATGCCTGTAGTTTTATCTACTTGGAAGGCTGAGGCAGAAGGATCGCCTGAGCCCAGCAGGTCGAGGCTGTGGTAACCATGAGCGTGCAACTGCATTCCAGCCTAGGCGACAGAGTAAGACTCCGACAAAAAAAAAAAAAAAAAAAAAAAAATTTGGCATGGGGGTGTTAAAAAATTTTCAATCACAAAAAAAAAAACAAAAATCTATTAGACATGTAAATTTTATGAAGATTATTTCAAGTAAATTCACTTATGTTTTATACT